>OMNW01007956.1:0-15434 GCA_900303245.1 Selene dorsalis
AGCCGAGGAAGAGGCACGCACGGCACATTCCAGTCCCACAAAAGGGGCTCTGCTGCCTGGCTGCACTGCAAAACACACTGGGCCCTTCCGAACCTCTGGGTCTGGAGTGACCGGTTCGCTCCCCTGAAACCTCCACCAGTATCGGTCACTCTGCTACATCTGTCTGCGGGCTGCTCCACACAACATGGAGGCCCGGATCCAGCAGGTCCACACTGAAAACAAACTACGCAACACAGACATGAATTCACACGAGCAGGTTTTGTGCGCCGCTGTTGTGTTTTTGTGATTCTCTTTAGTGATTTCACATAAATTAACATTCGTTCCTGCCCGAGGAGGTGTAACGCGTGTTGAGACGTGCAGACGTTCTTGGATGAAGACAGTAGTATTGATGAGCGGGGGTGGGAGGGGTGGAGAAACACACACTGACATATATTATACATCCAACGCGGGCCGTGGTGATCACGCTGTTCACTGAGATGGATCACGGTGCAGCTCTGGACTCACCTACACCAATCAAAGCTGACCTCTGTGCATGCCACACGCTACTTGACTGCACACACAAGCACTCACGTACACAAAAAAGCCCTCCTCCCTCAGCCGCCTGCCGCTGTCTAGAAAGAATGTGCTGCTGGATGAAGGAACCGCCCTGCGTCTCACTAATGTGTGTGTGTGTGTGTGTGCACGTGAGTGACTGGCCGTGCCGGGGCAGGCCGACTCAGCACCACAACAGCCATGACTGAGTGTTTTCTCACTGTGCCAGCCAACACACGACTGCTGCTCACACTGCTGCCAGTGTAGGCTGAGCTGAGTGACAGAGATACCGACGACCATCGCATTACAACTTTTTGTTGTTTGGATGTTTTCGCTTCTTATAGATTTGAATCGAACTGTTTAAACTGGTAAAATTGAAAAAAGAAAAAGAAAAAAAAAATACACAATCTTGCCGACCAAGATCCAAATAATGCGCCTGCCAAACTGTTTGGTAGAGGAGACAAACTTAGAAAAAGCAGCCAGCTTTTAGCAGCATTTGGCTGGTGGCGGGTGTTAATTTTCTACCCTGGTAGAAACCAACTCTGTAATCAGTAAACATGGTGCGCCTGGCCTGCAACAAAGAAATGCATTTAGCAAATTCATTCTCTTTGATCCAGCATTCCTATTTTGGTTTGATGGAAGGAAATACATTTTTGATGAAATGCTAGAAATGAGATATGATATCATTTTTTAACAGTATAAGCAGTGAGTGGCTGGTGGCCTTCGCTCCATGCCACATTGTCTTTGATCCAGACGGGGCCTGGTTGACATACATCACAGAGAATTACAAGCACATTGATTTATCAATAGGCTCAAACAGAGGGATGTTACACCACAGTCGCTCTCATGCAGAGATCCCTCTGCAGAATCAGAATTTCAACACGGCCTGAAAATGAAAAGGATCCTCAGGTTCATGTGTTAACTTGCCGCTTAACAAAGCTGTAGGGCTTTACTCCTCTTTTCAAAGAGATGAGTGTGAAATACAAAAGTCAGCCTTTCACACACCGCTGGGAGAGGAAAGTGAGTTGAAACAACAAAGTTGTGCATTTCATGCCCGAGACGTGTTTTGCACCCAAGCAGAACACCGGCGTTGGAAGGTAGGTTGAGGAAATCTTACAGAAATCCACTTGAGTCCCTGCAACACCACAGTAAATGATCAGTTTCACTGTCTGTTTGCTCCTTCAAGGTTTTTGCTTTGTGTCATTAATGAGAAATGCAGCTCGGTCTCCTCCCTCCTCTCACCAGGTGTGTAGCGTTTGAGTTCACTCTGATTTACGAGAGTGCACAAGCACACCATTAACACTCCTACATCCTTTGATGTGAGATTATACACCATTATAGAGCATTATACCACATGACAATACACAATCTTAAAGTGAAAGGTCATTTTTTCACCTGAACTTTGTTTTCCAGCTCCTCTAATCAGCTCTGCTAAAGATGTACAATTTCCCTTCACTCGCATTAGGAAGTGATCTTTTAATGACCAATAAGAACAGAGGGATGATTACAGCAGGACTAACCTGTCTCAGTCTTCATATGGAAACACTTTTACTTTGAAAAACTGCAAACCTTTCCTTTACAGTGAGTTAGTCCTGTTGTTTCAAACAGAGACATCTTGCTTTGGCCCGTTGAACCAATACGATTTTCTGATGTATTATTTTCAGGGTTTTGTACTTTAATGCATGGTTAATTCCATTTTATTCTGCGTTACATGAACGCATCACATTTATTTGACAGCTCCATTTAGGAGTTGCTTTTCTAATTACGACTTTATTTCTAAAATAAACTCATTAAATACCATGTATTGTGAAAGATAAAGAGCTTGTAACCCCTCACTGTGGCCCCTTGTCTAGTTTCATCAGTCTGTAAATTGTCAAATAGTTAAAACCTCAACTCAATCTGCTCCAACTACAACTATGTCTTCATGCACTAACAGTCTAATATTGTAGTATATGCATTTTCCCCAGCAGAATGAGTGCTTTTACTCTCAGGCTGTGTCCTTTAATTTCAAACAATTATGATTTTGAATGCAGGACTTTTAAATGTAGGACCTAGTTTGACTTGATTGACTTCATTTATCAAGTAAAAAGACAAGGATTTCTTTGTTGCAGGCTCTTCCTGTTTCCATCTCACATCATTATGAAGTGAGTTCCTTGAAGTGTCTTTGGCAGTCTTTGGCAGTCTTTGCGCGAGAATTAAAAACTATTCAACGTATAGAGCGACTTCACATCTGCAGCGTTAATTAAGACTCACAGAGCCCTGAATTAAAAGGGTTATCAAGGTTTGTGGTCACAATGAGTTTGCAGGCATTACACTCTTAGCAGTCATTATGACCACGGGTGGCAGGCGATGTGGAGAGCGCCGAAACTCTATATACAGTGCTAATGGAGCCAGGGCCAGAAATAACAGGCCCTCACTAAATAATCATCCCTTTCACTCTCCTCTACCATGACATCACCAGAACCACAGCAGGCGTGAGGGGAACAGCAGTGTTGTGACTCTGACAGACAGAAGGTAACACACACACACACAGATAGAGCCACTGGCTGCCTCGCTGCAGTCGTCTCCAGGCCTGTATTTATCTCTGAAAACACAACTGAATATGGCACCGGGCTAAATCAACATTGTCATCAACCTTTAGTGGGACGCTTGCAGTTCAAGGGTGGACGTAAATGCAGACTCGCAGGTCAGAAACTTTCCCAAATTCGCCCGATGCGCTGATTACACACAATAGAAACTCAGAGACATATGTGTAGTGACAATCACAGACAAGGCCAAGACAAAAAAAACTCCCTCCTGAATAAAGACTCCAGGAAGGTAAAGCCCACTACTAATGCTGTGTTGAACGCTTTGCAATCAGACAAATAAAGGGGCAATCTAGCACACAATCAAACTAGAGATTTAGCCTGCTCTCCTGCCAAAAGCGAGGGACCTCCTCTTTCTGAACAAGGGATGCACTATTGACTACACCCCCCTCTCTCTCTCTGTCTCTCTCCAGTCTTCCCTCTATGCCAGTCTGAAAGGCGTGATGCCAACCTTTTCCACCATTGGGCATGCTGCCCTGCCCTTTATGCAAATGCTTTGCCGCCATCTCTAACTCACAACCCCCACTGTCTCACCCTCCACGTCTGCGCAAACAAGCACCCCCTCTCCGCTTATGGCCTCCTGTCTATATAATCTTTTCTATCTTTATACGTTTCCATTTGCATTAGCCAAGTAACTGAGCTTAAGCCGCAGCCATAAGTTATTAATTAAACCCCTGATGATCTGACGTTGTTCCCTGTATGGATCTCAAATGAAGGGAAAAGCTCTGCAGCCTTTAGGCCTGCACTTTGTTTCATGCCCTCCTCGGACAAAAAAAAAAAAAGAAAAAAGCACCAACCAGGGGCGAATATTTGACAGAGGTGTGGTTGTATGTGTCTGTACGAGCCCTGATAAAGAGAGAGAGAAGAACAGAAGAAAGACAGAGACCAAGAGCAAGGGCAAGAAGGGGCGAAAGAAGAATAATGTAAAAGAATTAAAAAAAAAATAATATGGGAAATATCTTCTACTTAGATTCATTAAAATGTCTTTAGTGTCAGTAATAGCAAAGGAAAGAGGTAAAGGGGAGAGAGTGGGGTCCACATTCATAAAAGAAACGGTTCATAATAACAAGAGAAATTAACATTACACCAACACTAATTAATTAGACATAAAAATATTAGATTACTGCGACGTGGAGCCTCAAAAACAGCATGTTGGAGGTCTGTGGAAGCAGAACTGAAGCATATGAGAGGTTCATAAATACTGCAGGCTTAAAGCAGAAAGAAAGGTTTAATACTGTGACTGAAAAGAAAGTCAATCATGGCTGCCAATGACAGGCGAATTTCACAAGTTGGCACAGTCACTGAAAAAACAGAACAGGTTAACAAATGAGTTGTAAATGGAAAAGACGGGCAGAGTTAACAAAGACAGAGGAAATGAGAGAGCTAAGTAAAACATACAGAAAGTGTAAATCCATAAAGTGTAAAGAAGAGATATGGAGGCCAACAACCGAAGACAAAAGAGGCCACAGAAGAGGAGCGTGGGGACGGTGATAGGGTTAACAAAGAGGGCTGCAGGCTGAAGGAAGAGCCCTGCTAATGCTGTTAAAGCACAGCTTCCGCTTCTGCCGTAGGGCGAGTGTCGAGCCGCACAAACAGGGCGCAGGGTCCACTCAGGCTGGACGGATTCAAGCCCACACACCCACACCACAGGAAAGGAGCTCGGCCTAAGACAAACACTGCACGGCCAGACACACACACGTACATATACACAACTCTGCTGTCTCCTTATATGCCCCGAGAATATGAGGACGTGTGGTCTGCTAAGCCTGTTCTTCCGACTGCAGAGCAGGCAGAACAAAAAGCACAAAAAAAAAGTTGATTTAACCATTTAAAGTGTCACATTGAGATGAAGTAAACATGATTTTTTTGTGCACTACACGGACAGGTCAACCCTTACAAAAGAAATCTGGATCTTAGTGGCAACAAATGGAATTTTCTTTTTCCAGATAAACAAACAAAGACGTCTAAACCCTAACAGTCTAGACCAACAAGGCAGCACCGCAACAATCTCCAAATATAAACTGTAGGCCTTATTTCCCAAGCCTGCACACAATGGCTGCTCTAATCTTCCTGAGAGAGGATAGACAAATAAACAAAACAGGTTGGTTGAGGAAGAATTAAGACCTTAACACCCTTTCCTCTTTTTGGTGAATACCACTACACACACACACAGACATGCACACACACACACACACACACACACACACACACACACACATCCCTTTCCCCTGTTCCTATGTGGACTCCCTTGTCTGAAGTAACAGTAATAAAGTTTTTAAATGTGCATGTTGCCAGTAAGTGATGACGGGCTGTGATGAAAGACGAGAGGTCGGGGAGGGAGAGCAGTGGAAAACAGCAGTAAAAGAAGCAGTAAAAGCATCAAACACAACAGAAACAAGTATGACTTTCTACAAATGACTCTGATTAAAGCTCCAGTGTTTCTAACTTATTTAGTTTTTACACATAATCAGATGATGAGATTAAGCACAAAGTACAATTTGTATTTTGGCAAGCTTACTGGATCAAGCTGATCCAATTTGGGTCAACATAACCAGAACCAATAGTGGATGGGATGGGAAATATATATATGCATACACTGTTGCCCATAAAGTTGGAATCATTTGTTTTCAGACACACTCCTCGTTTTATTCCTACTAGAAAGGTTAATTGTGGTTTAATTTTCACGGTGATATGTTTGGAAGAGATTGATCATTAAAGTATTGAGAAGACACACACTTCATCTATCAAGAAAATCACAATCATTTCATAAGAGGTAAAAAAATAAAAAATATTCCAACTTCATGGGCAACTGTGTGTGTATGTGTGTGTATATATTTACAGACAACCAGTTTCAACCACTGTCACTTTAGATATTAGCTGCACACATAGGGTACAGTGTCAAGTTGTACAGAGGTGAGTAGTGGCCTGCACACTTCAAGGTAAAATAATAATTTTAATGATGATAATAATAATTATAATGATAATAGCAATAATTCAGGTGACCAAAAATGAAACTAAAAAGATGAAGAACTTGAGATAATAATGGGAGTAGATAAAGCCTCAAGGTTAATGCAAACAATTCTTCTACTATGTGTATTATATATCAGTATAAGTCACGTTCCTACACCCTCTGATGCATTATCAGAACAGCTTCATCCTACACCAATATAATGAGCTAAAATCTTATAAAACATAATGAATGTGATATTAAATATTGGATATAAATGTATATTTTTGCAGTAGGGTTCTAACATCTGCAGCTTTGACGTAGTTGTTTATAAACAAAACCTTTTCCTGAAACATCCACTGATGAAAATTGACCCAGTTTAGATCGATACAGCATCAACACAATAGTGGATTAACTTCATCCTGCACCCACGGGTCCAAAACCACCCAACACAATGGATTATTTGGATTTAGTGTTTGTGCCAGTTTTTATACTCTTCTATTACTTACCATCCACTCTAGAGCTTTTGAAACTTCCTTGTCACTGCTTGTTAGGTTTATTGATAATATGTTTCTCCTTTACAGGTCAAATGAATAATATTTAGTGGAACTGACAATAAATCTTTTTTTGAGTTTTTTGGTCAAACTTGGAGCTAGATGTTTCTGACACTGGGTCAAAATACACATTTTAAAGTTTGGGTTAATAACTCAACATTAATATAAAAACTGAATGTAATACTGGGTCAAAATTGACCCGATGTGGATCATTAGCAACACAGTAGAGAGTTAACTTAACCTTGTATGGAAAACTGACTGAGACAATGAGCCGTTTGGTTCCAGTGTTATTGTTGTATTTTATACAACAGCATTATTCATGCTTCCCAGTTATTATAATCTGCTCAGGCTGTTTTCATCCATTATTTGACATATTGTTAATAATATTTGCATCAGTTGCAGTGATGCAGTTTTGCAGTGATGTTCATGTTCAGATTCACATAATTTTGTACAATTTCCAATAAATTTGTGGCAGTTCGAAGGCAAAATTTCTGCTTGTTGCTTTGAATACTGGGTCCATGTTCATATTAAAGTCAGGCAGATAACCCAAAAATGACATTACAAAATACCACATACTCTGTGTGGCAAGCTATTTATCCTAAAGTTAGCCCAGTGCTGCTACTATGCTGTATTGACCCAAAGTAGGTCATTTTTTTAGGGTGTGCATGCGTCAGTGTGCTGTTTATAACAGTGGGCTCATGACAGCACATCACCACAACATTATCCAGTCTTGAGATGCCATTATATCCACAGCATCAATGAAATTACTACATTATTAAAATGTTACAACAGCGAAAAGAAACAGATGAAGAGAAATATCTGGATATATTAGAGCATAATTAGCTTCTATCAGGCCAAACCCAATCGCAGTGAAAAATAGAATGTGTGTGTGTATGTGTATGTGTGTGTGTGTGTGTGTGCGTGTGTGTGTGGTGGAAGGAGGGAGGGAAATGAATGAGGCCTTTTCTTACAGCAGGGCCCAGATCAGAGCTCCTAACTATGGGATTTGGTGCTGTTGCCTTTCTCCCCCTGGAGGGAGTAATTAGGTTAGGGAGGACAACTGCCGCATTGTTTTAACAGAGGAGGGATTGTGCAGGCCAAAGTCCCACCAGCAACATGCTTCCCTCACAACAGAAATGCCAAACGGATTCTGCAGCACACGGACGCACATCGACACGTAGGAAAAAAAAAAAAAAAAAACTTTTTTGAGGTTTTTCACAGACAGAGAATTTTGGCTTTGTCTTTTTTACGTAGCAAAGACAGGTTTTGGTACCGTGTGTATCCCATGAAATGTCAAATATAGTCCAACAGTGTCAGATATCCTCTCCTGTTGTTGCAGTTGTGGGATCCTAGCTCTTTGTGGGACTCGGTTCCTTTCAGTGTAACTGCTTCTACTCTCTCCTGTATCCAGAGGCTTGGCAACACATACCGCTCCTAACTAGTATAATATGGTTATGATGCATTTGCATTCCTTCCAATCCCCTAGGAAATACAATACGCCTATATCGTCCGTTTTAATCACGGTCTGCTTCCAAGGAAAGTAAAAGGAGAATACAAACAGCCTGAGCCATAAAGAAGCTTTCTCAAATAGACTTCAACTTCGTTTAAATACATCTTCTGCTGATTGATACAGAGTAAATCAACAAATCATGCTGGTGAAAAAATAAAAGGACGTGGAGTGCTCCCCAGTCTACTGTATTTACAATACACACTCTTTCATTCCCGCCCATTTCCCTCTCTCCTTTCCCAGCTTCATGCTGTATTTCTTTCCATAGGCTTTGTGTCTGTCTGAAGTGCAAGAGAAAAATAGCGGTGCTGTGGTAGCTTCAGTCTTCTATACGCCATTCTGAAGGCCGTCCTCTCCCAAATATAAAAAAAAAAAATAGAAAAAACGCACCATAATGTGCACCTCTGCATACCCGCCCACACCATCCCTATTCACTTTCATCATAAATCTCCACAGCCTGGCTGCAATATACAGTCAATTTGTGGTCCCCATATGAGTCCTAACTCTAGCTTCCAAATACTTTTGTTCAGGTGTGCAGATGGAGGGAGGAAAAAAACAAAACACGCAACACAAAAAAAAACATGAATAGAGTAAATGTGTGCGAGTTGATAGGCGACTCTAACAGACAGCTCCATAAGGCCTACGAGTCTTTTCTCCACAGCAGCTTGCCACAGGTGGCTGAGATGATTGCGCTTTATTCCAGATGATGACTGTAATGAGCCCGGTTTTGAGTTTCCTGACTGACAGCAGTTTGACATGTCAGACAGCAGACTTTCTGCTCTCAGGCCCCCCTCCGCTGTCCCGTTTCAACAGAGCTGGAGAAACTGCAGCCACAAAAGAGGAGCAGCACACGCTGTTTCTCCATTACGGCTGCAGGCGATCACGTCACACACCAAGACTCCTAGAAGAATATTTATCAGAGGAGCGAGTGAGACAACTCAATAACAGGAGGGTATAGAGTTGACTGCAACATGGAAGTGAATTTATAACTGTCACAATGAGTGTTTGAGGATTGTGCCACTCTATGAACTCACAGCATTAAGTTAAATGTGGTCCATCTGTGTTTTATATTTTAGCAGTGACATGGTATCCTCATCCTGCACTGAATTTTCCAGTTAAATATACAACTTTCCATGTAACACACACTAATCCTGCAGCTATTTCTCAGAGCCTAAACAGAGCAGAAAGTTTATATCTGAATTCCCTCACAGAGTACGGTGCAGCTGTAGTTGGGATAGTAGTTACTGGCTGGCTGGGCCAAAAGGAGAAGCCACAGAGTTGTGTTTGAGTCTAACCCTGAGCCCTGCTTGGCCTCACTCTCCTCCACTCAACTCTACTCTGCTCTTGATCCTTGTTTTTTTGTATTTCAACAAGGGTCTATTTGACTCTACTGTACCCTGCTCCACTGTCAAGGGGGGTCTCACACAGCCTCGGGCCTGCTGCACCAGCCAGCAAACACAAGTCACAAGAAGTATAGAGCATGCAGTCATACCCAACACATACACAGACACTTCCACACAAACAGAGTCAGTTAATAACACACAAACTCCCGCCCTCCAGCTCTGTTTGCTCACAGCTGCCAGGCCTCCTCAGAGTTCATCTGAGGTAAAGATATGTTATATTATGCAACCGAGTATAGATTTTCCACCCTTGGCTCGGTGCCAACTTCCTGCTCCAAAGAGCAAGCTCTTGCGCTTTGTTCCCTGGGGTGACAGCTATTCCTTGCTGGACGGGGTGGCCGAATTAGATACACAGACAGAAACAGAGAGGAAAGGTAAGCAGGAGCAGAAGGAGTAATGAAAGGCAACACAAGCAAGTTAGATAACAGGCAAGAAAAGACAAGAAAAAGAAAAAAAGAAGGAAAGGAAAGCCTACAGTCCTGTCATCCTAACATATTGGTGTCTGCGATTCTTTGTCTGTTACTTAAAAATCCTCCTTTCCCATCTCCTCTCCTCTTTTCCCCGGCTCTTGAAATCAGGTCACAACTGTTTTCATTACTGTTTGACTTGCGGGTTCATAAGCCTCCAAGCGTCTACGTTCCTCCACCCACCCCCAAGACAGGAAAAGATTTTCCCTCTAACATTAACCCAATAAATGCCTATTAAGCCTAATCACAACCTTCAAGCCCTGGTGCCGGTGAGAGGGACAAAAAGGAGCTCTCACATGCTGATGATATGTTTGAGTCATGAATTTCAGGGCTCATAATCTTAATCTAAATGGCTGATGTGGATTTTGTCTTCTTCATGGTCACTGTGTGAACATATTCCCAAGACTCTACAAGGATTTTTTTTTTGTTGTTGTTGCCTGAGCTACAGCATGACGTAATGTAGCATGATGATGAAAGACGGCCTTGGGAAATTTGAGGTGCAATCAACGAGCCAATCAATGCCTCCTTCTACTTTAAGGAAAGCCAAAGAAGCGGTGAAAAGATGATGAATGCCATGACATCATTGAGTGGCATCACCGTGTGGTCATGCCTTGACAACAAAATAATTCCTAACACCACCACCACTTCTAAATTAACTGTGGCCTGATGAGGTCTTTGTTTGCTGTGTCCAAATGATTGTAATTGCCTTTCCAGGCTTTACCAGGTGTGCAGATGTTTGGTTTGCATGGTAATGAATGGATGGATGGATGGATGGATGGATGGATGGATGGATGGATGGATGGATGGATGGATGCCTATACTTCAGTTATGGAGACTGGATAAATAAATAGCTATGGTAATAAAAGTGTTGAAATAGTTAGCTAAAAGTTATGAATAGCTAAATGACTGACACAATCATTACATGGATATAATATTTAGCTAAAAGATGTAGATACACAGTTAAAATTGTTAGCTACAGAATCAGCCAATTGAAGTAGACAAACATTATTGTTAAGAAGCTAAAGTAGCAAACTACGAGCAATAATGGCTGAAACTGTTAGCTTAAAGTAGCCCAATGTATTAAAAAATCAAACAGTCAGCTACACGATGGACAAAAAGATAGCTAAATGCAACAAGTTAAAAAAGATAACAGTATAGTTAAATGTTGAGACAGTTAGCTAAATTGCTAAATATTCAGCTGAAATCATGGTTTAGTGGTTAAAACTGTAACCACTGAATGAGAGCGCTACGGTTAAAAAAGTTAGCTAAAAGCTGTTATGTTTATTTTCGTATTTGGCTAAAAAAAATTATGGTTAAATTGCTACAAGAATTAGCTAAAAACAAAATGGTGACCAAGTCTGCCACTCCAACAAAGTAGGCTACAAATGCAAATCAAACCAATGCATTGCACAACCAAACAGCTATTATATTGTCAGTGGTGTTAAATGATTCACATTTTCAACTCAGCCTATATAAACACATTTGACAAGTTTGACAGGCATGTTGATACATGGCCGCTGGAGACCGAGTGTGAGGCTAAATCACATCAATGAGGCTCGGGGGCCACCATTGTGCATCACATACGGTATACTGCTGTAATGCGGTTGTGCAGGAAGTGATTTTTTTCAATAAGAATGCACACCTGTGCCTCGTGTGAGTAAGTATGTGCAGGTGCGTCATTCATGAGGCATCACAAAATATAGCTTGTATGCATAGTTGGGCTTGAATTCAAACAGACACGCCCTACGGAGAGAGGGAGTTTGTTTCTGAATGGAGAGACCGAATGTTGTGATGGCTCCAGTCACATTCACGTGATGATAACGCATATGTGTGTGCCATGTTTGTGTGGACGCCTGAATCTTTCTCATTTTTCATATGTCTCAGAAAGTGAATGAGATGGAAAGTCAGCCTGGGGAAGTCAGTGAAGAGAGAGCCGCAGTCAAACAAACAGAGCGAGTGGAGCGGTGCTCAGATTTCATCCAGATTAATCTGGAAGCTTTGTAATGAGGGGTCTACTGTATATATTTAGCCAGTGCAGTGAGATGTAGGTCAGACAGACAGGCAGGACAGGCCAAACAACATGCCCAGATTGCCCACACTGAAGTGACCTTGAGTGGGCAGTCAGTGATCTGCAACAACAACTCTTTATCTATTCCTGTTGACCTGTGACAGACTCACACAATGGCATTGCACACTCCTTGTTTCTCCCAGTCCCAAGTTCAAGCCCTTAGGTTGCCTCTTTGTGCAAATTTGGTACCGTACAGCCTGCCTTTACAGAAACGTTACTTGTTGATGAAAAAGAAAGAGCAGAGAATGAATTACTGTCAACGTTTGCTCCGTGTGTTGATACTGGCATTGGTTCAGATTTACTCAATGCAAGAACAAAGCACGCTCAGAAACATTTCTCAGTCTGTCCTCTGTTGCACTAGACATGAAACACAACTAACTAAACACTGCAAAACGTGCAACATTTTTCATTTTACAACCTGCAACATGACTGTTCAACCAAATCTTTTATAGCAATGACAGTTTTGTGCCACTGATGGCCTTGGTAAAAAATAAATAGCTGATGATTATCTTCATGTTCCCATTTTAAATCATTAGTAGACAATATCTGATAACACAGTGGAGGTTTTTCTACCGATGTTTTGCTCAACATGAAGGTGCTTTTCACTCACAAAAATGCATTGTTACGCCACATGGATATCTATTTCACTGTGCATAATAATGCAATATGAAAAATCTGTTTTCATATTCGGTTGCAGGTGGAGAGTTTTTCTGTGCTCATCTTAAATCTGAGATGTGTGTGAACAAGCAGGGGTTTGTGACATCACAACTGGTCAGGAAGCAAAACCTGATTCAGTTTTGTTTCAGTTATATTCTGAAAATTAAAAAGCAAAAAAAAAAAAAAAACACTGATGCAAATTATAATCCAGTGGAGATGATTTCCTTTGTATGTGTTCAAACATGTCTGGATGAGTCTTTTATTACTCCAAAAAGCTCATTAATCCATGATACAGCGCTTTATAGTTGAAAGGTTTTTAGCTTTAAAAACGTACTGCAGTGTAAATCAGCTGTGACAGAAACGGTGGTTGGAATCTGACACATTGCTGATACTTTCACAGATCCAGGATCTATTCAAAAGAACCTGGAGCCCAGGAGGAGTGAGAAGGAGGAGGACAAGGAGGAGGAGGAGAGAAATATGTGTGTGCGTCGTGGTGTATCTGTGTAAACTTAAGGTGCCACACCCTCTCTCTAATGCACACTTTCAATTTCTCCCTGTCCAACCTTTTTCTACACACACACACACACACACACAAACACCACATGTTTGACAGCACAAACACCTTATCCTCAATTGCCCTGTCAGATTGGTTGTCACAACGCTCCAATACTCAAATAATGGTGGCACTGTTATTAAGATTTATGACTCAAAATCAGAGGAAAGAACATGCTGTACTGCTGTCTGCAGCTCAGCAATGACAAAGCTCACAAATATTCACCAATGAACTGCTGTTTTCTGATCATGGTTTGTTCTGGTAAAGGCACACTTTGTCTTGGTGGTTTCCAAATGGAGACCACCCCCCTTTACACACACTACAGTTCATTTCCCTCCTGTCTGTTTTTCCCCTCTCTCTGCTCTCATATTGTACACTAAGTATTTTGTGTTCCTCTGTATATTCTAGCGCAATTATGTAATTGAAATCCAGTGTGTGTGTGTGTGTGTGTGTGTGTGTGTTCAGTAGCCATGGCAACAGCACAACATATCGGCGACCACAGAACCGCGCTGGGGCCATGGGCACTGCCAGGGTTGTGCCAAAGACTAATCCATGCCAGAGGTGACATGAGCGGAGGAAAAGTGAGGCGGGTGGAGACAACATCACACACACATGAAAAAATCACACACACACACAGACAGACATGTACACACAGACACACACCAGCATATTACTCTCTCCTCTCACTCTTCGCCTTCCTTTTAAAACACAAGCGCACACACTGGATATCCTCCCATTCTTCTTGGCTGGAGCCTTTCATGGCAATAGCAGTAGGAATCCATTCTCCACGGATGCTGGGACAGCTGTGCTGATACTGAATGAGACACAGTTTGTTCTGCCTCTTTCTGCATGCAGCTCGAGATAAAAACTACATGCTACTTAACTCAAATCTATATCGCCTGCTGCCAAAATGCACTCAGCTCATCTCGTCTTTGTCTCTGCCACCAAAGAGAGCATCGGATTTCTTTGCGAAAAATTGCCGTAAATTTACTGCTGCTGACGCATGGTGGCCCCCAGTCATCAGCTGACAATAAACACAGAAAATTTTGATGACTGACAAAGACATTAATCACAGAAAACTTCATAAGCCTCTCATTTATATGCTTAGAAATGCTGCATGTACTTAGAATGCAAATAACCCACGGCATGCTACCAATTTTTCGAAGCTACAAAAGACACAACAAAAAGCTCACATGTGCAGCACTGGGATGTCTGAGCTGGATTGGTGGCCTTTGGTGGCGCCAATGAAAGGACACAGACGTGCAAAAATGCACCTTAAAGGAGCTCAAGTGCAATTTTTTGAAGACGGTTTTTGCACTGGTGTAAATTATTAAATGAAAGGAACAAGGTGTCCTCGACAGTGTCTGGCATTATGACCTCCTGCTGTCTCATGATGAGGGGGGAAAAGATCCGCCACAGCACAGCCAATCAGGGACTCCGATTTCACCCTGGTACTCCCTGCCTGTCTTCCTCTCTCAGTTACAAGAGAGCACAATAGATCAGCCCTACCTGTCAATCAAATGTACTATGAGTTCATTCTTCTGTCTGGTGGCCAAAGGCAGAGTGCTTTACTGGCTGCTGGGTCACTTTTCCACACAAACTAAACTTCTTTTTTCCTATTTGGCATCACTGGCTTACACTGACGGCTGTATATATATAAATATATATATATATATGTACATGTATGTGCGTAATCAAGGCATTTAAACTTATGTGCAAGTGAACCAGAACCCACAGTGATATCATAATTCAATATCTCTATCTGAGAAACGTAATACAGGCAATTTTTACTCCTTGTAATGTGACTTGGGTTTGTGCTCACTTGTGAAATGAAACACCAGCAACTGGCCAGGGAAAGGATTTTTTTTTTTTTTTAAGGATAAAGGTGAGACACAGTCGCCTGGAAACTGGGATCCCGGCTAATCCAGCGATAACCACTCACAGGCCTAATTGGCATGAAGACATGGCACCCAAAGCTTTTGGGTGCATGTTTGCATGTCCGTGGTGCGTGCGCTCGTGCACACGCCTTGCATGCATGCATGTGTGTGTGTGTCTTTAATTCTGAAAAATCCAACATTTTCTGTTTATTCAGACTGCGGTTCCATCAGATTTTAATCCTCTGAACAGCTGTTCCAACTCATTTTCCAGGCCTTGGGAAGAGACAG
>OMNW01007957.1:0-14269 GCA_900303245.1 Selene dorsalis
ACACATTTATTGCTCTTCTTTCCACGGCGAGCCTGCAGTGCTGCCCTGGTGGCCATCTCAAACACCTCCCGCACGCCGTCCTTAGTCTTAGCGGAGCACTCCATGTAGCCGAACGCTGCGATTCGTCCAGCCATGTCCCGCCCCTCCTCTGACTTCACTGGTTCCTAATGGACAAAGAGAAAAAGACATTCACCGATCAAAAACAAAGGTGATAAACCATAAGGGCCGTTAGTGAGAACGTACACGTGTCTAGACGTGACGGGCCTCTGTGTAGTGCAGACAAATCCAAAACAAGGCATTCAAGTACCTGCTTCATTTTGGCCAGCTCCCTGCGTGTGTGCTCGTCGTTGCGCAGGTCTTTCTTGTTTCCTACGAGGATGATGGGAACGTTGGGACAGAAATGTTTGACTTCTGGAGTCCACTTCTCGGGAATGTTTTCTGTGGACAAAGGAACAGAACAATAATCAGAGGCCAGACACCGACATGTGATTTTAATGTGTGTATGTGTCTGTATGTTGGAGCTAACTCTGCCAGTGAAATGATGAATCTGTACTGTATTTACATTTTTCCAGCTGTGGGATAAACTTTCTGACAGCTGCAGCTGGATGAAGGAAAAAATGACACAACTGTATTAACGGTATTTTCCAGCAGGCCTGATTCTGCTCTGTGATCGCTCACTTCAAGAGAAACAAAAAAGGCTAATACGTAACTAAATAATCATGAGATGCCTGTAAAACTTGAGTTACTGGTTGAGGGTGATGATGAAGCAGTTCACGTCACGTCAGGGAAAATTTAACAACAGCAACTCCAATTCATGGAGACAATGCAGCGTAATGGAGGCCAATCACTTTCATTAATTCTGAGGCTGCCACAAACTAAACTGACACTGGAGTGGCATGCACAAAACATTACCAGAGTTCAAGAGTCAAATCATCCTTGACTGGGAGCGTCTGAACCTGGGCCACGTTTCGTTCTTAAAACTGAGGAGGAATGTAAAGCTGCTGCTGTTGCTGCTGCTGCTGCAGACCCTTTTGGCCAAAAGTAAAAAAAGATCTGATGCAAAAAAGTGGCTAAACCCAAGACCACACATAATGGAAGATTGGCATGGAATAATTCTGGAAATATTCAGCATGGAAAAGTTGAGTTCTGAGAAATTTCTAATTCAAATTTGGAGTAAATGGATTGAATGTATAATCCCAATCCCAACAGACTTTGTATGACTCCAGTGTTCCGTGTCCTTTTCCTCTTCTTGATGGAAATAAAAAGAAATGGGAGCTCGCATGTAAGTTGCATGGATGTGGGTGAAGATGTGCTTGAGGATGAATATGTTAAACCCGACTATAGAGATAACCATACAAGGACAAACTCTGGAAGATGAGGATGAAGTGTCAGATGGCTGCTGTGGTTCTTACACACTTCTCTCTGCTGCTTGTTCACATGTATGCTATACACAAAAAGGAAAACTGGAAAGGACCTTATGGTATTCAAGTTTTTGTTTTTTTTAAATAATGAAATTGTCTTTTCCAAACAGTTAAAAAAGAGAATGAGACGGACGACCTGAAAACAAGGCTGGTGCTGTCGCCAGGTAGTGGAATATAAACCCTAGTAACTAACCCTAAATCACTATAAACTGAAAATCTGATAAAAAATTCCTTTTCGTGTAACTGAATAAAAACACAGTAACTGATAATGGAAACTCTGCATAAGAGCTGTCTGAAGGCGCAGCAGTAATGCTTATCTTGACGCGAGTTAATTGATTATTCTAACATTTACAAAGTAGTTTAATTGAAACGCAGCAGAGATAATTCAAACCCTTTACATCTGCACTGAGAGTTAAAATAAGCAGAAATGCTGCTTCACACAGAAATGTAATGTTGTATAAAACAACTGTGAACAATGAGCCTTTGTTTTATTACGACTGTAATGTCCTCTCTCTTCGTTCTGTTTAATTAACGAGCAGCGCTTCAATCATCTGCAGCGTTTATCACCTCATTTTATGAAAAGTCGTTTCCATATGATCAGAGCCGAGCTGTTCATCATCACGAGAGGACGTGTTCCAGTTTTATAACTCGGCTGCAGCACCAGTGATTTGTGTCAGTGTGTGCTGATGTGTGGAAGCTGATGCAAGCAGCAGCCACCTCACAACAGGAAGCACACAGGCCACAAAACAGGCCACAAATAACCATCAACTCACAGGAAATTAATCATAATTCATACAGGAGATGGAGGGGTGTGTGTGTGTGTGTGTGTGTGTGTGTGTGTGTGTGCGCGCACACTCACCCAAGCTGTCAGGGCTGTCTATGGAGAAGCACATGAGGATGACGTCAGTGTCTGGATAGGAAAGAGGTCTCAGCCTATCGTAGTCCTCCTGACCTGCTGTGTCCCAGAGAGCCAACTCCACCTGACACACACACACACACACACAGACAGGGAGAGAGAAGTTAACAAACCTTGCCCGATCCTCGTCCTGAATCCAGATCTTTGAATATTATCTCACTGCTTCACTGCAAAGTGAAACTTGTCTTTTGTCTTTTGACTCCTGGACTATGTTAGACCTCCCTGAAAAGTTAAATCAAATAATGAGAGTAGCTGAATGATGTTAAGCTGAATCTCTGCATTAGGACTTTGCTTTTTAACTGGAAGGGTTAGGTTTTAGTCCGTTGATTCATAAACAGCAGATGCAATGTTAGACAGTTAGGATCACAACAACTCTGACTGTTAAGCAGGTGGTGATCTCATTTTAAATAAAATTACCAATTAACAATTAGGTAATTCGTATTTTTTTTTTAAAATCTTTAAAGTCACTTGTTACCTGTTCCCACAATGTTACCTGTTTGGAGGCTTCGCTTCCTTTAAAATTCTTAAAAACCACATGCCAGGGTGATATAATTATAAATACTGATGTTTAGTCTTTGTACATCTTCAAGAATAATGTGGCCTGAATCACTCTGACTGGTGGCCTGTGGGCTCTGCGGCAGTGACCTCAGTGAGCAGACTGCAGGGCTAAACAGGGAAAGGAAACCAGATCGAGACACTTAGAAAAGCGTGATGCTGCCTGATGAGAACTCGCCTGAGTCGTCCCCCACAGCACAGAGGGTCAGAAATCAACCAGCCCATAAAGAGTCCACGTCCCAGAATCCCATTAAACTGAAATGAGGTCAGGATGAGTGGGTCTGTGGCTGGTGAGGTGTGACACACATACAGCACAGCGTTAAACCTAATATCCCTCTCATTTCTGAGTTACTGCGGGTTTTGACCAGAGTCAGTAACGTGCCGGTTTCTCTGTTTGAAAATTAATGTGAAGATTAATGTGAAGAGCTGTGACTCAGCTCAACCAAAGCATCTGCAGGGAGAACGGATGACTGCTGCAGTGTGCGGGAGGATGTGGAAGTGGAACAGCGCAGTTTCATCAAGACTCACTTGGCCCTGAAGGTAGAATTAAAGCGTTGAGCATGATTAAGCACCGAGGGAACAGAATTAGCCCTGATACCGGCACAAAACCGTCTCTGAGACTGAATGAGGTGGTCAGAAGCACAGGTGCATCCCAACGGTCAGTGTCAGAAAAAGGTATCCGTTTATCTATTTAAAGTTTAAGAGTCATTTTGGATTTGACTGAGGTTTGAATGAGCCAGCCAGCAGAGGCTCCGCTCTGACATCAGAGACACCTCACCTGTTTGCCGTCCACCTCTATGTCGGCAACATAGTTCTCGAACACGGTGGGGACGTACACCTCGGGGAACTGGTCCTTACTGAAGACGATCAGAAGACATGTCTTCCCGCAAGCTCCATCGCCCACTATCACCAGCTTCTTACGGATGGCCGCCATCCCTGCAGGATGACACAGAGATGGAAAGAACAGTTAGAATCACAGGTGTCTGCCGCTACAAACTTCAACCACCCTGTTCAGTCTGATAAAGAGAAACATCTCTAACGGTCCTTTCAAGGCCTCCTTCAACTGGAGTTTACACCTCCACCACTTATGTGCTGAAAAAAAGAAATACTATAATAAGGGTATGAATTAGCATATAAAGTGATATATAGCCAAAAATGTGGTTTGTGAGGTCACAGTGACCTTCAACCACCGAAACACAACCAGTTCATGCTTGAATCCCAGTGGACGTTTGCTCTAAATCTGACCTCTTCAGGCAGCGGTCGTGTGCTGTGAAGGTATTTCACGAGGGCCAACAAATCATTACAAAAGAGCAATCCTGGTGACCAAACGTAATTTTTTATTACATAAAAAAATGACATTATGTAGGAGCGTTTGTTTGTAGATGGGTATGCACACATCTGTAAATGTGTAGATGCTACTGAATTTTATGTGAATAAGTTTATGTTGTCTGTTTAGTGTATACGTGGGGCTTGTTGTTCCATTTCACAGACAATAACGGGGTAAATAACCTTGGGTTTTGTTCACAGACCCTCTGACAGGACTTTGTAACTCAACTTAACATTCAGAAGATTTTTTCCCCATTATCCACTGTGATGCCACATGAGAGCTAACTGATAGCAGAGATGGTTTAGGTTGTGACTGCAACCGAGTCATTTCTAGCAACTGATTTAAACTTTGGTTGGGTCAAAGGTCAATATAACAGAATACGCATTAATTATCATCACAAAACTAGCTTAAGAGGAATTTGCATTAACATGTTAGCTTTGACACCCCAGTAAAACAAAGACAAGCATATATTTTTTAATATTTTTCTCTTATCAAGGTCCATAACCTCTTTATTGTTGGACCACACTGTGCACCTGTTTGCAATCTCAGTCCATCTAGACTAAGAGATGACAACCATTGCAAAAACTGGAGAACCAGAGTTGATAGCTGGTTAGAAACAGACGGCCCAACAACACCACTGCTACCATAGAGACATAAACAGAAACCAACAAGTGTCTAGTGATGCATAGTGCAAGTTCACTATGCAACACCATATTTGACACTTTCAACCACATAGCTGGAGAAGCAGCAGCTCTCTACCTGAGGTTCAGAGTCCCTCGGGAGGATGAGATGATTAATGGAACAAAACTTTCCAAAGGTTGAGGCATCTTCATGTGTGTGGTAAATGCCTTTCCTTAAATTAAGAAAGGTTTGAAGACATTGAGGCTAATTTAAAGATTGTACAAGTGACTAGACACAAACAGGAAATACTTTGTAATGTAATAGGCTGCGCGGTGCATGTGCAATATAAAAATACAAATTAAGTGGTTGTGCAGTTTGTCCCAATAAAAGATGCTGATAGCTCAAAAACAGTCTCAGACAGATGTGTGCGTACATCAGGATAAGGTTGGTGCAATGTTCAAAGTTCTGTTCCTAATCCTACCCTGTCCTCACTCAAGCTTCAACACAGATATGACTTGTAATTCACATATCAGACTACCAGGAAGTACAGTTTCGCCTTTGTTCCAGTAATTCGTGACAGTAAAAGACCAACAGACAGTGTGGGTGTGAGAGAACAAGCTTGCCAAATTGAGTTAAGGGAAGTTGGGGTAAATGAGTGACATGCAGTGTTGTGTGATTGGCTGAGCGCAGCTTGGATCTCTCCATATTGGGAAATGACATTCACCAGAAAGTCACAAACACAGGAAATATGTGAAAATGTTTTGGACTGAAAACTCTATTTTACATTTTACCACCAACAGTGAGATCAAAACACAAAACAGGAAAATGGCCATTTCCCATCATACAAGTGAATTCAGAAGGCTCCAGTCATTGAATGTGGAAAAGCACAGTCACCTCACATCAAACACACCTCATCTGTCATGAAGGCAGCACGGCACGAACACAATAGACGTACTGTGTAATTACTATAGGCATAAGGACAACAGGCCCTCCCACAGAGAAGGTAATATCATATCCCTGAACATCATTTCTGCCTGCATCACTGGGTGTCACTCATTTCTCTACATGCAGTCATTCTACTGGAGACGCCCTCACACCTGTCCTGCTCTCTGAGACCACACCCTCACTTCTTCACCTTCCTTTTGAAATCATCATCTCTTTTGCTGTGTTTCCTCCTGTCAACAGCTCTCCAGAGTTTGAGCATAATATACCGAGATCTTTTGAAACTCTGATTACCCAGTGTTAGTTTGAAAGCTTTGGGGCTGCGTAACAACCTGATGTCCTGATTTATTTTTGAAAACTCTGGGGTTTCATTTTATTGATCGGAACTATCCAACTAACTTTGCGATTACACCTGCTCATACATGTTCAGTGTAGCTGATGGTCATGTGACTTTCACGTTTGTTCATTTGTTTTCAGGTGCAATAGCGTGGACAGAGATGGCTTTAAAATGAAAATGGAGCTGTGTGGATGAAAAATGTGCTGCAGGTTTGGTTTGCAGCAGTTCTGGAGCAGAAGCCATTGCTGACAATACAAGTTCGATTTCCTGTGACTAGAGACCTGAGTTACTTTGGTCGCTCTGAGTGATGGTCTACTGCTGTAAAAATCTGCCTTGCATCAGTAGACGTCTCTGGTCCAAATCAACCCGGCTTCCTTCCTCTTCAGTTTCTCTGTTGTTTGATTTTCTAGTCCATACAGTAGTTTGTCTGTTTTCTATATTTTCTTAAGCCCTCTCCCGATCAAAAGCCTTCTACTAACCCACAGCACATTTGGCCACGTTTCCTGGGGTAATGTTCCCAAATGAGACACCTGCTGTGGTCCACTGGGAACACTGGCTGCATTCACATGTTAAAGGGTGACGACCCAATGTGCTGACTGAAATACGGACAAAAGTGCAGCAACGATTCCTGCCAGCTACTGCTCCCTAATAAAATTATCTTTCAAGTTCGGCCTTTTATTGCCCTCAGTCCCATTAGTTTGTGACCCTGAGATGCTCCACAGAGCTGCGGGGTGTTGTGAGCATCCTATAAATGTTAGATGAAAACTCTAAGTAGGACAGCAGTGTCAAAAAAGATTAAACCGCTGCCTGTGCGACTCAAGGAGAAGAGAAAAGACAGAAATGGGGGCAGTTTTAGCCTGGAGGATGGTGTATGGTTAGTGTCTACAGTGTTTTACCAGAGGGTATAATGGCAATAACAGTGCCCCCTCATTTCAACAAATGCCACCTCAGTGCCCGTAACTCATTAGAGCTACTAATTGGTCTTTAGAGCTGCTTAACAGCCAACAGAATACTGAGAGTGGTAATAAAAGGCAGCTTCGAGGTATTAATGTCAGTAGGAGGGGCTACATTTCTAGGGCAACACTATAATGCCAATTTGATTTCTGTGTGAATGGTCATTTTTCCTTCATCTTCACTTGATTACACTGTGATCAATTGTGCAGCCTTAGTAAATTTCCACAGTGAGAAAGATAAAGGAAAAGACTCACCAGGGGCACAATCAAGATGGGGCAACGATAGGACAATCGCCATTAGCAGTGAAGAATGTCATGTCTGGACTTGTTTCAGAAAAGCAGGGGACAGACAGTGGTGAGACCACAGCGTATACTCTGATGTAAATGTAATGGTAATTCAAGTAATTACATGTGAAGGGGTCAACAGGTAAGAGGTCCGTAAGTGAACTGAGCCAGGATAATGTCCCTCACTCTCCATCCACTACTGTATAACAACCGAGCTAACAATCAAAGGAAACACCCTGTCCACAAAGACCTTCACCCGCATGATCAACAAATTTTTTAACCAATGGAAAAAGTTATTAAAACTGCCCAATTGTTCACGAGCTTCATAAACCCAGAAATTGTCTCTTTTTTAAAATCAGCAGGTCTTAAAGACACCGGCTCTGTGCTCAGTATGTAAACGCTCTTCAGTCAACATGACCGCCAGCTCATGTGGGGCCGCACGTTGTCACTCTTTAATAACATGTGAACAGGAGACGACATAGAAACCAGGATAAAGATGGCTTTGTGTCCAAATATCTCATTAAATATGACTGATAATCAGAAATCATTAGCTGCATCCACATGACACCAACCACGCACAGCATCATCATTATCTTGGGCTGTTGCCAGTCTGTTAATCACATCTGTCAGCCACTCTGGCAAACACCCAAACAGCCCAGACATCATAGTCACGCTGAAACTGGACAGACTTATGAAGTGTTTAAAGTGGTACATGTATGAAACGATGAAGGTGATGTACCAATTGCAGCCCTTGAACAGCCACACATTACGGCCCACTCAGTCTTCTTCAGGGCAGATTTAAAATGTTCACACATGCCAGGAAAAGAGGAGGCTGGTTTATGTTGAGGCCACAGTGACGACAAATTGAGAGGAGCTCCCTGATCAATTATAGTGCTGATAAATCAGTGGTCCGACCCTGTGGGCCAGACCACAAAATTAGTGGGCTGAGAAACACTGGCAAAACAGTACAATAAATGTGATTATATAACAAAATAATATTTGAAAAAAGATCAATGCATTGTCAGCACTATGAATGCTAGTATGTTGTGTTGCTACGGAGATGCCCTGGACAATAAATTATATTCTTAAAATTTACAAGACATCACATTAGTACTGTAACAATCATGAAATTTTAGTTGACAATTAATTGCCATACAAATAATTGCAATTAACGACTTAACTGTCTTTTCCTGGTCATTTTATGCCGCTATTATAGTATGAGCTTAAACATAGTTTAATAATAAACATTCACCTTATGAAGAGGAAGACAAAAACCATTTATTGGCTTTGCAACTAAATCCATGTTGCCAATGACAATAGATGCTCATTGAAATGTGGCCGTCATGCGTCATTAATCCGTAGTACAAGAAGAGGGGCGTGATGGGGACGTGATGATGTCATTAAAAGAGCACCAGTCAAACCTCAAATGGTGGAAAATGACGAGCAAATAGTGATGAAAATATGAAATTTCTATTAGTGTCATTCAGCTGTTTTTATACAGATGAACAGACAGTTATGAAAAATAATTGCGGTCAGCTCAAATAATTGCGATCGGGGAATTATGTGATAATTGTGACAGGCCTACATCACATTATCAGATTTATATTGATCTGTCAATATTGTTACAGGTTTGGATGTAGGCCATGAGCTGCCCTCACCTGCACATTAGCAAACAGATGATGAGACAAACTAAAAACGACAGACAGACAATGGATAAATGACAAACAGAGACCAACATGGCACACTTCTGGGATAAACACTGTCAATAGCAATAAAAGGATTGGTTGTTCCATTGTACAATTAATTTAAAATTGAGTGAAATGTCAATATTTCTTTAACTTAAATCACAATATCTACCAAAGATAAATTATTACATAATGTGCAGGTCTAGTTGGGATAAAGTAGTAAGCAGCACCATAAATCATCAATAAACTATCACCTATTAATTTCTAGTAGACAATGTGTTAAAACCCCATTCATTCTGTATCATCTCCTCATATGACACAGCTGTAGCTGCACTATTACAATGGTTACTGTGCATTATGATTCATCCGTCCCTCCTTTAGAAAGCCCCACACGGTCCCATCTATGGCCGTGTGTGTGCTTATGCTTCGAAAAACCCCACGCAGTCAGCAGGATGGAAAATCAGACCCAGCCTAATGGTGGTTAACTGATGAATGTTTCAGTTTCAGACAGAAACTTGGCATGTGCTTTATTTCTGCCACCTGATGTGACTCTCTCTCAGCAGCGAAATTTTGAATGAACTAATGACTGTCAAAGCAACCGAGGAACATTTCTTCTTCCCCACTGCATCAGCGCAAACATTATGAAAACATACACTGCAGAGAACACTGTGGTTTAGTAAGTGGATTAAATGATGGTGACCTTCACAATAAAAAAACGGATCCACCTTTTAGTAAGACCAGGGGGGAAAACAGAACAACACAGAGGAGCAAGGTAATTAATACGCTTATTAGATAATTACTACCAACCAGTAAGCTTGCCTTCTTGACAGTGACTGATATAAATGTATTTGGAATAAGCTTGTGGTCACTGGGAGGTGTTAAAGCTCAACTTAAATCACACCCTCTGTTCTGTAATAGAGAAAAATGACACTGGCTGATCACAGTCCAATTTCATTTAATGCCCAAATAACACATTTAGCCAAATCTGCCCAAGTTATGGAAGAAGTGCGACTAAAGAGACGTTTGTGTGTTGGCAAATACTACTCAATTAAATTAAATCATTTATAAATAAATGTTTCACTGAGCCCCATTTGAAAATCGGAAACAGTACGAGTATACTTTGCTTACAAGAAAACGTCCATCTGTGCATATCGTATCTTGATGCTGTGCTATAAGAGCAGATACTGTCTACTTTTTTTATCTTATTTATCTGCAATCAGATTTTTTTGGATTGTTTCATTCAGGTGCCACCTAAGAAAAGAGGGCGGGGGCACTAATATTGGAACAGTAACTAACAACCCTTTGTCAGGCAGCTGGACACATAATTGGAAAGTTTACTTGTTCAAAGCACATTCACCTGTAAAAAGCAGACCTGCTTGCATATGATTGTGCATTTTTATCTTTTTACTTTGGTTTCTTTTATAATCGCTGGTTTCTATTTTATTTGTACTACAATGGCTTGTTACAGATGATTGCAAGAGCTGATCATTCTTTTTTTTAATGCGACCTCCAGTGCTTGGGGCGACAGAATAATAAAAATTTGATCACACACACACAAAAAAAAGAGTAGATACTGTCTGAAAATTTACTCATCAACAGTAATATTTCCCTGCGTGACACATTAAGATGTTTTTGACACCACTCTGAAAAACATGACTGCTATTTTCCCACAGGACCACATCACTTATCTTCCACACATGGCGGTCATTAAGTCTTATCGTTAATAGCTGTGGTCAACAAACATGATGAAAAATCACCAGGCCCCTCTGTGGTCTTACATCCTCCACTTCTGTGGCTGTGTCAGTGAACCGGCTGAGGCTCGGTGTGGTGTACCGGACACCGCAGGCAGCACACGGGAGAAGTTGTGTGTGTGTAGCCAGGGAGAGCTCCCAGTGTTCAGTCACACATTGTTTTTTAAACCAGCGAGCCACTGGGTGGGTCACCAGAAAGATGGCGTCATCACAGAGGCAACAGATGGCTAGTGTGTCCGCAGTGGAAGAATGGGTGTGTGGCCCCGATCCAAACTAAACACCGAGCATATACGACACGTACAGTACATATATGTACGTTTTTATATACATGTGTGACTTTTTAATGTTGTTGCCTGTTGATGACAAATTCTCATTTCAGAAAAAAAGGAAAAGCGTGTAACTCATAATCCTTTATCATGTTTTATTCTCACTGTCGTAAAACCTTTAAAATAAAAACAATACGATATTGGCGTTGAAACAAAGTTTACTGGGGGGTTTATTTTTATCTATACTGTTTAAAATGCTACTTGTACATTAGTGTTTAACGGCTACCACCCGCAGCCATTCATGAAGTGCGGCTGAGCCGTTACGAAGCCGCCTGGTCAGCCGTGGCAAGTCAGGAAAAGAGCCTCATTGTTTGGCTACAGCTGCCTCACTGGCGTAAACCCGTCTTTACGGTTCAGTTTACGGTCATTACTGTAGTTACCACACTTCACTAACGGTCCCCCTGTGAAGTCTGACCGATCACATAAGTTCCTGTGCCCGAGATACAGCAGTTTTCTTCCCGGCACAGCCGTGCGGCGATTGCGGAAGCGGCGCCGAGGCTGAGGTCGGTTAGAGGAAAAGCTCACTCGACTGCCGTCAGCTAACCTCACTAGCCGTTAGCTCAGCTAGCACGGCCTCTCAAAGCTCGGGACAACTTTAAATAAAACAGCCCTGTCCGCATTTAAACTGTATACTACGGTAATAGTGGAGTTTTACAGTCGTCGGATGTTTAATAAAAGTAGTTTACCTTCAGTTTCTGTGGCGAGCGGTCGGGTTTTTCAGTGTTTTAGCGGAGCAGAGCTGCTTCTTCCACCAGTCGAGTCGCTCGCTGTTTCCTATCGTCTCAGACTGATACAATGAATTAGTTCACCGGAGCGCGCAGCCTGGGTTTGTAGTTTGTAGCTGAGGGGGAGGGTTGGCGAGGGCGAGCCTGAGAGCCACACCTGCGCGGGCACGATGCGTAACCGAGCACTGTGGGCAGAGTTCCTGTCTCATCAGCTGTACGGAGATCAGTCAGAGCGGTGTAATCATGCCGAGCAGTAAACACCAAGTATTTAGAGACTTGGACCGGATTCAGTTCTTTAGACTGAGACCTGCTGCAGGTTTACAATTACAACTGCTACAAACAAGTGTTACCTAAACTAGTATCTGGGATCAGAAATGAGTCACTGCTGAATATTTACTTCTGTCTCAAACACCAGCCCATGTCAGCCTGTAGGCACACACCCGTGCCAACTAACATTTAGACCGGTCCAGTACAAGACAGTTGCGTGTCTCATATCGCCACTGACGTGTAGGAGACATGGGGCCAAGTCTATTATTCCCCTGTTACATTTAATTAAATACAACACAGCTCTACTAAACCAGATGATTTAACTTAACTGCAGTAGACTGAGAGCCACGAGTCACCGTCCCAGTGTTAGTCTGAACCTACTGCTCCACCTGGCGGCCAGGTCAGGTAACTACCCGCAGGACTGGAGGACTATTTTATGTATTTATTACAATAAATACATAATACATGAACTACTTCTATACATTAGTTGATAAGTAAAGCTATGAAATAAATCTTGTAATTAATTAATAAATATGTAGAAATATATAATAAACGTAAATATAGATTTGTGACTGAGTCAATAAATAGCTATAAATAAATGATAAAGTGACAAATGTAGAGTCATATTAATACATCTAGCAATAAATATATAGGTAAGTCAATGATCATTAAATAGCAATGTGGATGTATGAATAACATTTTATTGTAAAAGTTAAACATTTTATTTTGAATTCCACATTTGTTTATTTCTGTCTGGCTTTCAACTTTTTTCCAAATGTCACATTCATTTACATCTCTTTATTTCCACCCTTTCACCTGTAAGAGTATGTTACTAAATACTAAATTTAATCCTAAATCCTATCCTGTTTTTTTTTTTTTTGGACTTTATTCGTATTCTGCTGAACTGTTTTTCATACATGTAAAAACAGAGCAAAATTAAAGAGGAGCAACCTACTTACTGTTTTGTTATCATGGCGGGATAAGGATGATGTCATTAGGTTAAACTGGACAGTATCAGTGACAGCTAGCTAGTGTGTCAATATATTGAAAATGCAACTATAGAAGTCTTTTATTTCTATTTTTATTGTGACTCTCAGCTAACTTTATAACTTCCTTCAGTTTTGTGGCAGACTCACAGCAAGACAAACAGTTTAATTTCATACAATCGTCTTTTATTTCATATAGAGATAAAGAAATATATCTGAAAGCTAAAACAGAAAAGTCTGTGGAACAGCCACAGCACAGAGAAAGAGATGGTCATTAGTGAACAAGATCTGTTGGTGCAAAAGAAGGAACATGAAACTAATGAAAACCATTAAAAAACAAAAAAAGAAAGCAGTTTTTCTTGTGAATGTGAACACGGAGCAGAGCCACTGTTAATGTGCTGTTCATTTTGTGGTGGGAAAACAGCTTTCGCCCACAAACTACGGACACTGGTGTCACCACACAGTCACAGTTTTACCAACACGCGTGTGGTAAATCTGCAGTAATGACAGGATACTAGTGAACAGAAGAAAACACGTATGAACCGGACATGTCACTGAACTGAACTGCTTGTACATTGGCCACTATTACGCATCATTCACCACCTTCACTTGTAGCTTTGTTGCTGCCTGCACCACCTGGAGATACTCGTACAGACAGGATGTGACTGAGTGAAGACGTTCATAGCCCGAACAAGAGACAACAGAGAAAAGACAGAGTGAAGAGGAGAACAGGGAAGGAGGGACGAACCTCAGGCTCTTCACTAAAACATTCTGCAATTTTTCACACCTCAAATTACACAACCTCACAGTTTATCTGCCCAGAAGCCATGTCCTGACGTATGCTGTTGCTTTGCTGGGGTTGGTTACACAAAACACCTTAAGTTTTCTACTTAAGCCTGACACTTCAGGTTTACTTTCTGCTTAGCTGAGGGAGTTACTTAAGGCTGAGGCACAAAATCTCTTAGTTGAGGAAATTTACCGCAATTACAGCAGGAAAACTCTACTGTTTCCAATAGACTGTTGATTTGCATTTGTGATACCTGCCACTGTGAACTTTGGTCTCTTAAGGTCTTTTGTGCAACACTTTAACCAACTTAAAGTGATTTCTTTAGTATAAGGCAAAGATAAAGAGAATCTTAAGGTGTTTTGTGCAACCAGCCCCCCCCCCCCCT
>OMNW01007960.1:0-20996 GCA_900303245.1 Selene dorsalis
CTCGACTGTATATGCTGCTGTTTCACTCGGCCACATTCACTGCTCATCAGAAGTCAGCTTCACTCAAATCCATGTACAGGATGGGCAGAGATTCTCTGGAATGAAGTTGAAGTTTAAATGGAAATGTGCTTTGAAAAAGTGATTGATTTTCAACCATTTCAACCATGTTTCATTACACCCGCCATACAACGTTTCATCTTGTGTTTATTATGTCAGTCCACACTCTGTGAATAACTCTGACAACCTTTTTAGAGATGATTTGTACAATATACACCTTAGGTAACAAAGGATACTAAGATATCAGACATTTATGTCACGTAACAAGAGGCAGTTAACATTATATTGTGTCCAATATTCAGAACATTAAGTTAAGAGTTTATATAAATTGACCAGGAGTAATATCTGAAATATGTTTTATATTCACTTTTCTTCACCTCTTCTGGACATACATTATAGATGTTAGAAAAAGAAGAAGAAAAGGACGACAAGAATTATATACGTAGAAACAAATATATAGGCCTTAGTAATAATAGATTGCTTAATAGATTATGCCTGTGAGGAGCGCTTTATTTCAAATTCCTCATTTAAATCATGAGGGGACGAGATGATGAGGGAGCAGATCTATAAGTCTGCAAGTCCTGCTGCAGAAGCAGTTATCACTGAAATGAGCAGCAAGGGGAATATGTACTGGATGTCACCTGCTTGACTATGACTGCTCTGCTTCTGTGGAGTTGTTCAAAACATTGCTAATAAAAGGAGCTCGGTAAAAGGGGGACATTTTCCTCTTTTTATGGCAGCATTACTGGGCCTGCTGGCCTCAAAATCAGCCACATCACCGGGAAATCTAACATATTAACTGCTCCAACCCGGCTGTCATTAAACCCACCAACAGAGCGGTGGATATAAAGACCAGGTACTTGTTTTGCAAACCATAGGTCGTATAAACATGCACTATGTTCTCTCTTTTGAGCCAAATGAATGAAAATATTTCTCTCCAGTTTGCACCTCTCTAAGATGAACTTCCCTGTGCCTGTCTGTAAGATGGTCTGAAGGACCATTGAGCAAGGCAGTCACCTTTGGTTGTTCACGTATAGTTTGAGCGGTTTTGAGCAAAAGGCAGCCACTTCGCAGGGCTCAATTAGGGTCATTACAGGTTGAGTGGGTCCCATTGAAAGCACAGGTATGAATAGGGGTTTGGCTAGGTGAGACACTATTAAGATGAGCAAGACCTCAATCCCTGCCAATGACTCAGGCCAGTAAACATCCACTAGGTTAATGAGGTGTTTCATGTGTGGGAGCTTACATTTACTTTCAAATAAACTCCTGCCAGGGACAACATCACTCCCTGTTTCTTATAATGGCATTTTAATAGATACTCATTTAAAATACGGCACTGCAGAATCAGTGGTGGCAGTTGCGGGGGAGAGCAAAGGCAGAAGGGCCACGTGTGTTGTGCATGGGTGTTAGTGTTTGTGTTTATGGGACAGCCAAGGTGAGCATTACTGCTTATGATGGGATGGACGAGGAGGGGAAATAACAGAGAGAGAGAGGACACTGGAGACAGATATGCCGGCATTTTAACATCAGAAAATAAGACCAAGATAGAGTGTTTTCTGATATGTTTTCAACACACTACCCTAGAGTTTCATTCCCCTGCTGCATTTATGGTAAGTGGTATAAATGGGGATGCTGGTAAAGTCACATACTTTTACACTTATCAGGCACAAATCTCCAATCTTCGAGTCTGCATCTAACAGGCTAATAGCCAATTTTCAGGCTTCAACAAAGGTGAAAATTAGTGTGTGAAAACTGCAAGTGATTGAAATTTTGATGTTTACATCAGTGCCTATTTGGTTTATTTTCCTGTACGTATCAGACTGGATGAATATGGGTTAGGCAGCAGCATACAAAAACATCTGAATCATCTGACGGCTCCAAATAATTCACAATTCAAGAGTGTGGAGCAAAAACACTGCAGATTACACACTGATTTGACTTCAGTAAATTTAGGCTATGGATGACTTCTCCTCTCTCCACCTATGGAGAGCAACGTGCTCATCTGAATCCACGCAGATGGAGACAATATGCAAGTCCTGACGCTGCGGTTGTGTTAACTTTTCTAGAGTGTGAGTTTTACACAGTTTATATACTCTACTCTGGTCATTGTGAATGCAGTATCTCCTTGGTGTTATTAGTTCTAATGATTCCTCAACAGGAACAGAAATTATGATGAAGGTTAAAACAATTTTACTCCCCCCAAGGTTAAAGTCATTTCCTTGAAATTTTCTAAATCTGCTAAACCTAATTTTCCCACTATAAAGGACTGTGCTGAGGACTGTACTGAGCACTCAAATTTTATCTCATATGAAATGTCAATGCCCTCTTTATAGAAAAGATGAAATATTAATGATTCTCATGCAGCAGCAGCAGAGAATGGCTCAGAAAGATCTAAGAAATATAAAAGAAAAATAGTTCTGTACCATTCACAGCTGTATTAATAATTGTTCTTATCTGCCAAGGTTAGTCATCACATATATTTTAATAACGATATGGTAAAACATTACAACAAATATAATCTATAAATATTGTTTTTGCAGTCAGTTCAGGTTTATTATCCTTTTTTCATTTGTCTTGCATCTCAATAAGACTGAGCAACAACAACTGACCTGTGACTGCAAAATATGAAGTGATCACTCTCTAATGGTGAGTCTGCGCTGTTTTTCCAACCTGTAATAAAAACATATAGACAGGAGAAATGGCAGGGGAACTTAGTCGTGATTATCCCACAGCATACACAAGTTTCACTTCACATAGCAGCTGTAGCATAAATGAAGTTGCACTCCATTCAGGCATGCCAGTTCCTGCAGCCTGGTATTCTGCAAGACGACACATGGAATACACGTTATCACCTGTAATGACATAATTTGTCAGTGTGAGTGAAGGATGGCCTCTATAATTAAGTAGCAGGAAACAAAAGGTTTAATTAAATAGTTTTCCCAAATTCAAATGTGCATCCTTTGTAATAGTATGATAAAGAAATACTCATTGTGCATAATGTATAAAATGTCAGATGCACTGACATATGTACTGTAGGAGTAAATGACATACAGGTCAGACAGGTCTCTGAGAAAGGAAAAATGAAAACTTTCACAAGAGTTGAGCAGAGCAGCTGTTTGAGTAGTGGGCATGTTGGGAAGAACGCCAATGCTGACTGATCAACACAACACAATATTTCAGATGACTGTTTTTTTTCCAAGCAGTGAAAAGCAACACTATCTTTTTTGTCTCTGTGCCAGAGCTCCAAGGGCTTTTCTCTTCTACGCCCTCTCTTTTTCATTCAAAGTTCATGCCTTTTTTGTATCACATAATCGCTTCAGTTTGATCATCCATAAAAATTATTACCATTATCATCATCATCATCATCATCATCATCATCATCATGGAGCTTTTCTGTCCTTTTTTCTTTGATGTAAAACTATGAAGCGCACTAAACAGTTAACAGCACAATGGGCCATGAAATACAACAATGCAAGAAACTCTGATGGCTTGCTGGTCGCCACATTTACTGGTCTATTTAAGACGATTTTTATATTAGTTTCAATTGACTTTCCATTATGATGTGGTCAGAATGTGTCTCTCTTTAATTCTTTCTCCTCCTCCATCTCTCCCTCTCTGAACTGATCATCTTCATGTACTCCTGGCCTGAGCTCTGGTTGTGGTCCAGGGATCTGTGAAATCCGTTGCCCGGAAACACGCAGCAGCTCCACAGAGGTAAAAAACTGCAGAGCAAAATGCAGCAGAAACTCAGAAGTGACTCGCGCCTGAAGGGCTGAGTTGTGAGGCTACATCACCTGCAATCTTACTTGAAGTGAGGAAGCAACATTGGCTTTTGTCTTCTGAGGAGGCTGATGGAGAGGCATCAATCAAACACAGTGCCTTAGTTCAGAGGCAGGGGGCAGCATTGCACACAGTTTTAATGCAGCGTGATTAACAACGGACCATGGAGGACCCTGGAGATGTTCCCGCTATCAGCTATAATCAGCCCATTTCTGATTTATTTGACAGATGATTACTATGTGTGGAATCAAATACAGACCAAACCCACTACATTGACTGTACAGACTTCACTATAATTAATGGTTCACATGCAAAATCCCTCAGTCCCTTACTGCCACCATCATATTTAAGCAAAAATTCTCATGTTTTTGTTGAGGCTGTTTACATACTAAATCTTTTTAATTATTTATTTTTTTTATCTTGACCCAGCAGATGGGCTTATTGATTGATGTCTTTGTGTCATTTTTAATTTAGTTAATTTGTACTGTTTGTACTGCAAAGTGTGTATTTGAAAATGATACTTCGGTGAAACATTTGCCTATCTTCATATGTTTACTACAAAGACAGTCTAAAGTAATTTCCGTGACAAATGAACGCCAGAGCTGGGATGTTGAGGTGTTCATGATGTGACAGTAAATACATGGAGACAATGGAGCTTATCATCCTTGAGCAGAATTGGATCTTGGACCATGTAGGGAGGTCTGCCCGCTGCTCTCATGCTGCTGCTCTGTAACTGGGGGTGATGCACATACCTCTGATGCAGACACTGCTGTCCAACTTCAGTGCTGAACCAATAAAAATGCAAAGATAAACACAGTAATAGTCAACAATAAATTGATGTTGATTCAATGGAGACGAATTCTTCAGCGCTTGCCAAAGCAAATTTATGCAACTTTTGTTGAGCGGGAAAACTGTGATATAATTGCGAGTGACAGAATAATGATGAACTGCTAACAATAGTTAACATTAGAAGCCATGAGCTACTTTTCATACAACACCAAGCAAGGGCACTGCAGCAAACCTCTGAGTATTTGAGGTTAGTGAGTGTTATGTTTTATTTCCAACTCTGTCCCTTTAAAAATGTATTGACAAAACACTAATTAGCAGCAGTAAATAGGTTTTGAAGGAAACTTATTAGGTTTTCTGTTAGAGTATAAGAAACTTAATCTTCCACTGCAATAATGTTGGTGCAATTTGGTAAAAAAAAAAAAAACTTGCAAGCTCATAAACAATATAAGTGACTGAGAGGTCTGACAGAAGAGACACAGGTATCTGGTGAGAGGAGAGTGGCAAAAAGCTTCACCTCATAGTCACTGTGACCTTTGAGCTTTAGCGTCTTCTCTTCCAGTGACTGTGTTGACCCTGAGCTCGCATTCCTGAAGCTGAATCTGAGAACCACTGAGGGGGGTAACTTTTAGTCAGACAGTCGTAGTGAAAATGGATCTCAAGCAAACCCACTCAGAGCCGGTATGCGGGCCAGTTAGACTGTGTTAACAATTACGAGTGTCCATATGTGTGTGTGTGCGCTAACCCTTTACATGTGCACAGTGGTAGTATGGTGTGTGTGTATGTGTCATGACTCCAAGTTCAAGCTCCCAGTGTGGGCTTCCTTCTATCAATAACACTCCTCAAAACTCTGTTCCCATGAATGGGATCCATTGACCTGGGCTGCAACTGAGTGACACCCTGTGGTGTGGCACCAGCACGCATATAGTTCATTTGTTTATAAGCTGACAATCACATACAGACCAACCCTGAGAGGCACAGGGAGACAGAGACAATATTTTTGCTCTGAAAGTCCTACTGAACTAAAAAAAATGACTGTAATTATATACAGACTATACCTCAGTTATTCCTGATTACTGACTTTGAGATTTTAGATTTTTCTACACATAAAAACCTCTGACCAAACACAAACGAACCACAACATAATCTCTCAGCTTACATGGCAGTGAGACTCTATGCTGAGAAGTATTCACTGTGATCAACGATGACCGATGAAAATAATGGATAAATATTGCAATTATTGGTGGAAAACTTAATAATTTGCCTGTAAGCTGCACAGCATCTTTTTATGATAGAAGATTTAACAAAGGGTCACTGGAACTGCTCTACCCAGTAGCAATAGTGATTTTTCCCAGCAGACATTTGAACGGACCGTATTGAGAACAGCACAGGTTTTTACTGACAGTGGCTCTTCACTCTTCATGTGCCCTTGTCTTGACGGTGTGCCAGTGTGAATAATGCGGGCCTATTTCATTATTTGTACCTGTGCTTTTCCTACAATGACATTTTAAAATGGCTGCTGTGAAAAAGAGCGAGGGAGAAACTGCACCGTAAAAAGGGAAATGTGTTCACTGCTGGCACAGAACCACATACAGAGACAATGGCTGCTTACATAGTGATATTCATTTTAGCTTTGCATCTTATTCATTCTGTCATTGAAACAATTTGCAGCATGGTGTGGTAGGTTTCCATTGTGTTTATGAATGGAACATAAATACACAGGTGGGAGTGTCTAATTTCTGAATACTATAGACAGGAATTTTGAGCTGAACTACAGTGTGTTTGTTTTTATCCTATCTGTTATTCAAAGGAAAGAATACTTGAGTGGTACTGATCAAGAACTGTCACTCTCAGGGCCTGTGTATACTGTCTGTCTCATATTGCTGAAAATAAAACATCTGACCATTGCAATAACCAATGTACTGTCTTTTGTGGGGATGATCATAGACCCTAACCACTAGTTTTCTATGATCCTAAATCCAATTGCAGTAGTTGGTTGTCCCTCCTATAGATAGACGGTAATAATAAGCACTCAGAAGAAAATATTCAGTGGAAAAGTGCAGAGTAGAGAGATGAGGGAGGGCAGTCAGATGCACAGACTCCTGCAATCAGGATAATCAAAGCCCTGAATATTTCCAATATATGCATCCTCCATTGTCCTTACAAAGGCTTTGAACTGACTCAGACTAATAGGTTCCTTAAGTTTTGAGTATTTCTGTGGGCAGTTTCACAAAGAGGAGGCAGGCATTAGACAAATTCTTCAATGCAAACTCTGACCAAGGCTTTAGGGCTACCCAGAAGAAATGGGTCCTATACCTGAGCTATACTAGCACATAAGATGGGATGTAGCCTTAATGTAAGAGGACAACTGACAAAACATGAGCTAAATTTTTTAATTTATTTTGCCCTCTCTTGTGTTAAAATGATTATAGACAGTTGGAGAAAGTGTTTTGGCAGTGACAAATCTTGTTATTTACATTGTGAGCTCTCATTGGTCAAAGCCCTGACAAGCACTAATAATATATAATACAGCATGTAACCTGATGGAGATTTACTATGTAAATATACAGAGGGCTCAGTCAGCATAACACCTTTATCATGGGTCTCAGTGAACTGATGCAGTGATAACAACCACAGCGAGACCTGCTCTGCACACATTGGCTTATTTGTGCAGGGATGTGAGGGCTTGACCAGGGCTACATCGGATAAACAATAACACACTGGGCTTGTTTTAACAATGGGAAAGTGATTTGACCTCGCAGCTGAAGACTGGATGAAAGCATAAGAAAATACAACAGGGTGAGTGTTAGTGAATGGAATATCTATGTTCTTTTAAAAAGGACAGAATTCCTCATTCATATGGATTCAACCAATGGATGAGAAGTCAACGTCATGTGGAGAAGAAGTTGTGAAATTTATCAAAGAAAATATATCAGTCAAATCAAATGGAGTTAGACATTGTACAGTGTGATTGTCCACACTTATCACAGGACACCTAATGTTTTTATTTAGGCAAAACTACCAATAAACAAAGAGAGCTTACACAATTATTAACAGAGCATATCCTACTGAAAACCTACTAAGATTTCTAGTGCCATGTCTTTATTTTTTTACCCGGTTTTGTACACCACAGGAAACAGACGTCTGCATGGACATCTGCTTTCAATTCCTACAGGTTTACTTTGTCCAATCTGGCAACCCCACCTCCAGTCTAGTGTGGCATGTTTTTATAAGACCCATATTCTTATTTGATTGTATTTTAAGGGGTAAATGTCTGTTGAGAGCATTTTTCATATTGTGAAGCAAAACACACACACACACAAGACAGCTCAGTAGCAAAATGTTTTATGTTACGTGTTGGAACATGTTCCATCTAAGATTTGAGCATCTGAACAGATGATACCTCAATGGTAATTTTGTGCATGTCTGTGTTTGGTGTTTTCTTGTATAGATAACCATTACATGCATATATACATGACATTGTAACTTATACTTGCTGGTGATTCAGATGACTGGTTGAGATACAATCATCCTGCTACTTCATGTCTATCTATGTTTGCGGGCATGAGCACCTGAAATCAGACTCACCTGTTGTCAAAGTACAGGCTTTACAAGCTTGACTTACACATGAGATGCCATGTCTTGTCTATGGATTAAGAGCATTCGATGAAGTTTATAAAAAAATTGGGCTCTGTGTCCTAATCCTGGGTCCTGGTTTTAGTTTCATGTCTTGAAACCATTTTGTCTCTTAAAGTGCTCAGCTTCACCTCTGGAATTCACACCGTATTTCATGGAGTGCGTCTGATAGTAAATGACCTGTAAAGTCTGTCAGCAAAAGCACTCAACAGGAGGTAATTAGAGGAGTGACCTGCACCTTTGTTTGTTTATTCTGCTATGGAAAGATTGAGTGACTTACATTATTTTGAAAGGGCCGAGTTACACGGAGTAGAGGAAAGATATCGATTTGAGTCTCGTACAGTTTTTGACATGATGTGAGTTTAATGTTTTTGTGCCGTTTGCATTGGCAACAGTTATGACTTCAGTTATAAGGCCTGCTTTTTCCCCTTCGTGTTTTCTTGATTGCATATGAACCCACACTGAAAGTTAGGGATGTGTTTCTATTTAATAGCATCATCAGAAGCAGTTTAATTAGTTACTTGATTAAATTAAAACTTAAAAAGTTATAAGTAGGTCTAAATAGAGGGGAAATTATACGGTGTTTGACCTGAATATGATCATTGTGTGATGGTCACTGTACCAGTAGTTGTTTAGTGATCGAGTGCAGTGATTTACCTTCGTGTTGTATCAACTTTCACCATTAAACTCAATTAGTGACTTGACTACACTTCCCAGATTTCCTTTCACCAAAGAAATTGCTTGGGCTCTTCATGCAGCCATTGGTCTTACATTGTAACTGCTCCTTCTGTTGATGGAGAGAGAGAAAAAGTCAGTAAATGTAGCCAGGATTTCCAGGGAAATCATTCAATTATATTTTATGCTTTGTGCATTGAATGGTCTATTTATACCTATAAATCTTTGGAGTTTCCTGCCTCGACGTTCCTCGCGCACTTCTGTCACGCACGACCCCCGGTGACCTCTTCCAGCACACAGCCACTCCTAAATCAAAGCACAGACTAACAAGTCAATTAGCTTGCTTTTCCTGTTGACATAGCAAATCAATTAACCCTCATTTCCCGTACATCTGAGGAATCCGTTAGCTCTGGTTTCCTGTTTGTTTCCTGCAGGAACGTCGGACGCTGGCGGAGCAGCTGCCTTGTTTTGTGGCAGACCACATGCACACTTCAAACAGACTCTAATAGCGGCCTTATCACAGCACATTAACCTCACATCAACATGCCATGAGCCCAAGGTCAGGGCAGGAGGGCAGCAGTGTGTGTGCCTACCAGTTTTACTCAAGACAGTCACAAATGCACAGTCATTGTAATATTGCTGCGATACCAAACGACTAACTTGTGCTAACAATGTGTTTATGTGATGTGTGCATTAGTCTTCTATGATCAAAACATACAACTGAACACACATGAACTACGGTGACTATCATTAGGTCCAAACATTTGTGCTGTAAAATAAATAACATTTTTATGTTACAATTATCAGTGGGTTTAAAGTGCCTATTTAGAGGATTTGAATATCTTACTTTCATTATAACATCAAAAAATAGGGGTAAACCAGATATATATACATAATTTTTTTTACACAAAAAAGTAAATATAACTGTATCAATGTGAAGGCCATGACTAGCCTGCTTTGAGGCTTTTGGACCAAAACCAAGCTGTTGGATATTTTTTCTCCTCCCCTTTTCAAAAGTTGGATAAGTACTCCTTTGTAAGCCTATATTTGTGTTAATGATGCTTTGATGTATCATTAGGCTCTGCAGTTGTGATCAGGATGTGACAGTGTAATCATTAGGTACCACTAAGACTACATGTAAACCCTCTTCTGATCTGTTAATGCAGTGATCCTCAGTAGCGGTACACACATGGACAATATGCTGAATATGTCTAAATTTTCAGAGCCTGTGTTGTCAACTTGATCAACATGTTTCCTGAATTTGCAGCTCTTTGTGTATTTGCATGCGATTTCTTGAGCTGCCATGTGTTGAGCTCTCAGGGGCCACAGTCCCACAGCCTTTATCGGATGAGGCTAAACCCCTGGCTGTCCCCACAGACTTGACTGGCAGCATAACAAGTACGACTGAATTAAATGAAGATTAAATTCATGAATACGCAAAATATAAAAATAAAATTGAAACCACAAAAGTTATGAAACTGGCTCGGGACCCTCTTACATACAACTTCTCATAATTAGGAACCCACCTTAACGCCCACATCTAGTCAGTCATCCTTAAGCAGTGCACTCTCCAAAACACATTTTCAATTAAATTAGCATAAACCAGTTTATGCTAATGGTAGTACTCTGCAGTCAAGCATGAGCATTAAAATCAGATTTGAAACTAGATAAATATTTTATTGTTGTCATGGTAATACTATTACAGTTATCTCATGCCGTACGTGAAATGTGAAAACCTAAAGCACTATGCTGCATGTGGTCCATCTGTGTAAACAGCTTTGTGTATTTAAAGGTGAAGTATTATTACCTGGATATGTTTTTGAAATTATACTTTAAAATATTTGAAAGAATGCATTTGGAAATGATTGCGGCAATAAACATTAAAAAACAAAACAAAAAAAATTCATATGGCCTAAAAAAAAAAATCTATAGTAGTTAAATAAATTAATCAAATGGTCTCTATGTAAAATAACACACGCACATTAATATGAGTCCTTTTTGCAGACACACACAGCAAAGCGAGTGATAACACTGATACATACAGTATTGTACAATACAACCATCTATCTCTTTTCACAGAGACACATGACGTGGGCTATGGTGGTTAGTTCCTGATTTCTCTTCCAAAAATATACTGCATATCTATTTATATATTTATATAAACAACAACAGAGTTTTAATAATTTTCATTTTTATAATTCTAAAATACATCTATAATATTTAGAAACAATATTTACAATTTCCCCCCTTTTATGCAACATTCTTCTAAAATGGAAGAATATATTAAGTTCTTAAGGGGAATACCTGTTTGTAATGCTGGGGGGGTTAAGAGCTGATAGACTTTGTCTCTCTCTCTCTCATACACTCACGCACATAGACACACAAACACACACACACATACATACATATTCACAAAAGACATATGGTTCCAGTCCTGCTTATTGAAGGTATTTGATATTCAGTGATGTTTTAATAATGTCCTTGTGTCCATTCATTGAAGTCACTTAAGTGAGTTCTCATTCTCTCAGAGGCCCTGAATGTTGAATGATGAGTGTCTACTGTGACGCTGAAATCCACAAGAGAGCTGAGATGTGGTATAATGTCTGTTAGATGTCTGATAATACTTCCTGTTTGAGAGCTTTCGCTTTTCTTCCTCCGAGGATTCGCTCCTGCTGTGTATGTTAAATAACCAAAACCTTATGAACCTTCTGTGCTCCGAGAAACCTCTCAGTGTGTGAACTTCCATGCTGATCGAGTCTCAATTTGTAAGAGACATGCTCTATTGACATGATTTACCATTCACAGACTTTATCTAACCTAACATCCGTGGAGTGTACTGTTACCTGACAGCTAGAGTGGATTTCACATCCTTTCTCCATGCTTTTCCAAGAACTGTCTCCAGGAGTCACCGCGCTATTTTGCAGCCGCCTTTAGGCCTCATGAGCGGATACACGAACCCCAGTGAGCAAGAGTTGTTTATTTTCAGAGTCCAAAGAAAAAAAGAAAAGAAAAGAAAAAACAAAAGGAGCTCTACTCAAGGAACACACTTTGCATCTGTGAGATCACTGTGAGCAACGTGCAGAGGAAGAGGAGCAATGACGACAAGGGCGAGGAGGAAGGTGATGCTGAAGGCGTGTGGTAGTTGTGGTGGTGGTTGTAATGGCTGTGGACTCTGTCAGGTGGTTGCACTGTGATGTAACCATTGATGATGCGAAGCAAAGGAGGAGGTGGGGACTGGACCATAGTGCTGTGGAGACAAGATAGGAGAAAGATTATTTTCAAATCAGGAGCCACATCTAAATCTTTAGCATTAAAATACATTGTCATTTTATCACAAACCTGTTTTTTCTCTAAATAATAACTCAAAAACTTCCCCAGACTCTGGAGTTACAGTGGTACGTGTATGAGTTTCTGATTTCCTTAAATTTTCAATATGCAACAGTGTCTCTGCCCCGCTGAGTCACCATGCTGCTCTTTAGGATTGAGGGGAAAATCCTCTTGTAGTAGCTGCAGACGACCAGGCCTCTCTACATTCCTATATTGTCCACAACTGCCTGAGAAAATATGCAGACTGCACAAAATAAACAATGGAAATATTAATGATGATGAAAGCTAAAAAGGAAAATTTCTCAACAGAGGAATCCACTGCAGCAGTGGCAACCAATCAGTGAGAGGTTTTAAACCCCAGAGCATGCAACTCATTGATCAGCTCATGGCCATAAACCAACCGCTTGCCTGTTTTTGCTTTTCTTTATTTTTCTTCTTCTCTTCATATTACATATTCTGCCTGCCCGTTTTTTGGCTGTCTCTATTTCTCTCTTTATCTCTCCTTTTCAAGTCTGGCAATTAAATCATTTCTGTTCTCCTGTTTGATGCTGAGCCTGCGGTGCTGATGTGGTTTTGACTGGGACGAGGCCAGGCAAAACAAACACACAAGTTCCTGAAGTCAGGATCTCCAGATACCAGTGGGCTGCACCAGCAATTTGACACAGCGTTACAACACACAATATCAAATAAAAGTGACTGCAAGACAGTGTTTCCATTTTACTGCGTTGTTTTATTGGAAGAGATATTTTGACAAGCATTGTTAGGAAAAATGAAAAAAACTCTTTCATAATTTCAGAACGGGAACAGGCCTAAATTTCCATCATTATTCCTCATCATGACTGCGTCTGTCTGCAGACAATTGAGAGTGTGCTTAAGGGGATCATCGTGAATAAATGATCTTCAGTGTGGATGGCCCGCTACAGTCTCCTAAGCCAAGAGAAGTTGGCAAAGCTCGGAGTTAAGTGCCAGTCAAAACACGCTTGCTAAAATGCTGAGAGCTGGTGATAAATGAGAGAACCAGCACATTGTGCAGAGATACCAGTGACAAGCTCTAAGGTTTCAGAGAAAGCCTCAGGTTAATTTTTGGGTTATGAAGCAAGTTTATTTAGGTTTGTGGGCCTGGAGAGGCGTAAGGAAACCGAGTGTGACACATGGCTCTGTGGCCAATGCATCAAACACAACAGAGAGAAACTGTTACGCTGTGGGTGCTTCTGTTCCTCGGACCCCCCCCTCCCTCCTTACGCCCACACTCCTCACCCTCCACCTCTGTCTCCCTTTCTCACTCGGCCACCTTTTCAGACATTAAAATATACAAAGACGTGCACCGTGTACACTTTGCAACATGTGTACACAAACAGTCTGTTTCCTCTCTGCTGGAAAATACAGGCTCTTTCAGAAAGAGAGAAAAACATCTCGGCAGACATAACGTACACAAACGCTCACAAACCACCTCTGTTCACGTGAAGAGCAGACACTGCATGGGTAGATTTTTCTTTCCGTCACTAATTTGCAGTAGTCCATACTGTACATAGAGAAATTCATGTTCATATGGAGGTTAAAAAAGAATCACTACATGCTTAAGGGCAGAGGCCTGCGCTGGCCCAGTTCTTCAAACCTGTACCTGCCGCTTATTTCTGATAGTTTCCAAACCCAATCTGTTACTAAAAGACTGGATCCATTTATTATCACAATTTAGAAATCACTGCTATAATTTGAGACTACATGAAAATAAAAAAAATAAAAAAGCACAACACCAGTCTCTGTTTTGATTTCTATTTCATTTAATTGCCCTGGGTTATTTTTAAAGTAGTCTGTCCACACCCCCGCAGGCTTTTCTCAAGGGTCATGAATGATTTACTGTATCAGAACTGATCTGCTGCCAACAAGTCATAAGATGCTGGAGATGTTTGAACTCATATGCTAATAGGATATACACAGCAGTTAGCCATAACATTAAAACAGGTGGCTGGCTTTATTGTTTCTTGTTTATCTCTTCTTTTTTTTTTCTTGAATCATTAGTAATTTGAAAAACTGAAGCGTAATTTGAAGTTTCAGTTATTTATTTTATGGCTTAATGGCTTGACAACATTAAAACCAGTGAACTAACCCTGGACACACACTAACCACTAGTCAGTCTATCAGGGTAACACAGCCTAGTTGAATTTAGGCCATGCAGGAATGCCAGCTTCACATTTTAAATACTGTGCTGAAACTGCATGAGTAACAGTAGCCGCAGCTTTGAAATAGTCAAGTGTTTATGTTGAAGTGTCAACAGTTCAAATCTCCATCTGGATTATGTTAATATCAGACATGGTAAATAAGCTCTGTGTTATGCACAAATGAAGTAAATATAAGGAGTCTGGCAGGCTCCACATGCTCTTTCAGGAGAAAGAAAAAAGAAGAGGAAATGAGAAATCACACATTTTTAATTATGGATTAAAAAGCCAGAACTCATTTTTTCACGTGTTACTTTGCAGCTTGAGGAACGTACAGCGACAGAACACATGCTCAGGTTTCAACCGCATTGATGCAGTTCTTGATTTTGCCAGGACGATTATTTAAAGTTAATATAGTCACAGTGACTTTCAGGCTGATGAATTTGCCCCCAGTTGAATGTCAATGAGGCAATGAACTGTGACTTTAGCTGTAAAATATAAATTTACAATTATCAATCGGTGACAGGATGTGAAAGCGGTCCTTTTTAGTTAGTATGGATGGATGGATGGATGGGTGGTGAAAACTCATATCCATGAAACATACACACAGTACTTTTTCTGCAGTAACAGAAGTTCACAGCAGACCACACCTTGTGCAGAGGTCTTCTTTTTGTCTGAAAGGTGAGCTTGTTTTGTTGTCCGGTTAGTCCCTGCCTGGAGCTACTGTGAGACCAAAACCAGATACTTGGTAGGAATTCCCAGGCTGCTATTTTCACATCCAAGACACTTATACCAGCTAGAAACTAGTTTGGACATATACCATCCTGCAGGGTGTGTGTGCAGAGTGCACGAAGAGTATGGTGATATGATACGGTGGCTGTTTGAGCCTGCGGCACTGCGCCAGTTTTATTCTTAAGAGAAGATACGACACATTCCAATTTCCTCTCTCTGTTCTCACATCCTTTCCATCTCTCTTCTCTTTTACCTTTAAACTCTGTTCTGTCTTTCTGATTTCACCTCTGGCCTTTTATCTCACCTTTTCTATTTCTCATCATCCTCATATCACAGTGAAGGAAAACAGATGAGTTATCAACGACAAACACACAGAGGAACGGGACCCCACTGACCCTCAAATATCGTCTCTTACCTCTCCTCGATGCGAACCCAGAGGTCATTAAAATGCCGGTGCCGCTGCTTCTTCTGCTTGTTCCTCCTCTTCTTCTTCAGCATTTTCCTCTCCACTTTTTCCAGCAGCTCCAGGCTGTCCGACGGCAGGAGCATGTGGGGTAACAGGTCCTCCTCCAGGGGACGCCCCTGATCCTCCTCTTTGTGGGGGAGCTCATGGTGGAAAGGCTCCAGGAGAGGGGACTCATCATAGTGGTCCTCTGACTCTGGTCTAGATGATGATTTCCTGGTCAGCACAGATCACAGGAACGTTAGACAGTTATAAAACTAAGGAGGGGAAGCTTTTTTATCACAAAGTATCCTGTTACTCTGGATATCTCTAATCAGACTTCTCCTAAAAATGACACTGAGGGAGACAAGTCTCTTGAAATATGAACCAAAAGATAAGCCAGCCTGCCTCAGGGTGAGGATTTTAGTTCTGTGTCTCACCTGAGGAGCTGCACATCTGACTATTAAAGGAATCCTCAATGAAAAATTCATCTTTTACAAATTGATTACACTGCAGGAGTGGTTTCTATGGATTATTCTATGGATTTTTAATGCTTTAGCACATATAAGCTTCTTTTGCTGTGAGCTTTGGTTTCGATCGTCCATGGTAACTGTTGTGAATCCAAAATGTCTTAAGGATATTCCTTGAGATGAGGAGAGGGGGAATTCCTGCTATGAACATAATGCCGTGGAGGTTCCAAGAACCATTATTCAGTCTAATAGAGAACATATCCAAGATTTTCTAGAAAAACAAATCAAAGGTCCAGTATAGGAATAGGAAGCATGAGAGAAAAACCCAAACTCATCTGTGTGATTAAAAACACTTGTGCTTCTGATGAGCTGCTGGCTATTGCTAATGAGGTTGGTAACCATCTTTAACGATGCATTAGGATGCACACGCATACACAGAATATATGTAGATGTTGAATTCCTGGCATCAACCTACAGCAGCAACCGGTGTACCAATGAGTCAAATACGTGCTCATCTCAGGCTCATAATCCCGCATCATACACCAGGTTTGTGTGCGAAAGTAGATTCACTCATTCATCCCCTCACACGCAGAACAAGAACACAGATCTGCAGTGAGATAGCCACCCGCACACTGTGCCATGGTAGACTGCACTACATGCTTCACAGCAGGAGGTATGAGTCCTGCCTCGGTCAGCCTTTTCAACAACTCTTCATTGGTGGCCGGCAAGGATTTTGTCATATTTATCTGCAGCAAAATCTCTTTTCTTTTCTTTTCATTGCAGAAGGCACACACACACACACCAAATCATGAGGGACATCAATAAATATTTTTTTTTTATATCCAAACAAGAAATCCCTATTGAGAAATACAGCACTTTGTAGTGTCATGACAAGATGATGACACATTAATTTAATGAGAAAACAAACATATGATGAGTGATTTATGTACTTGTGTGTATCTGACTTTCTGTTTATCATAAATTCAATATTTAATAGTTTAATATTTTTGCACACAACACACCAAAGCAGCTTTAAACTAATTTTCATTTGTGTTGTAGATGATTTTATACTAGGATATCCCCCAGTCACACTTTATGTCAGTTTATTTAGCTTAGAAAATTGGACTGAAACCTCTGTACCTCTATCTAAACCAAAAATATGCTCTCAGTCACTACCTTTCATATCATCCATCATCATATTTTATTCTGCTAATAAACAGTAAAAGAATTAACAGCTTAGAATGAAAAGAGGTAAAGGTTGAAAAAAATTGGGCAGTATCTCAGCAGAGCAGCTCACAGTGTCACAGTGTCACACAGGAGGCGTTCAGGTTCAGTATTGAGCGTGCGTCACGTGTGTTTTGAACATGCTCAGGGCTCAGTACACAATGAAGTCAAATGCAGGAAAATAGACAAAATATGCTTTGGGTCATGTTTATAGATGTGTTGCATGAGTGAAACACAAGCTGTTACACGGCCTGTGAAGACAGTTGGATCGAAGTCTGTGACTGAAAACCACAGTTTGTGTGTAGACATGCTCTAAGAATAACAATAGTGGCCTGGGCCTGGCTATTTATTTTCCTTTCTGTGATCACCAGCTTCCACACTAAAATGAGCCTCTTATGTGATTAGCAGATTAGTGGTTCATTGCCAGTAAAGAAACAAAATAATTAACTCCCCAGCGTCAGTGGAGCGGCTAAATTAATAAAGCTATGACCAAGTTCTGAATGAAACGATGAGACAAATACTTCTCTTTGGGGACATTTGGAGAGAGTGAGTTATTATTTGCAGACAACACATTTCTCACAAGGGCTGAGGCAGAACTTAAACATCTGTTTTGGGTCTGCAAATGAACACAGACCAACTTAGGAGTTGCGCTTACTTGGAAAATGATTTCCCATTTGAAATCCAGTCAGAGAAGAAGTTGAGAGAAATATATACTCCTGTCAGGGCCGTAAGGCAGCAGTTGCACTGTAAAATGTGGCCAGGACATGAAACCTTACACCCATTTAAGTGATAAAATATGGGCTTTTGACTTTTACAGACTTGTGTTTTCAGAGGAAACCATAACGTGCAACAACTATGGAGAAACATAAGCTTTTCTGCCTTGTTCTCCATCCGTCATCTGCATTTCTCAGTTTCTCTGCTTCTCTTTTTCTCAGCCTCCTCTACCTTCTCATGTCTCTGATATTCCTTCTGATTTTTTCGAGAATTATGACCTTAAAATTAAATAATCCCAAACCAGCTCATAAAACATTCTGTAACAAGAGTAAAGTCCTAAACAAAATCACTCCTCACTTTGACTCACAGTGTCTGAATGTAGATTTTTGGCTGTTTCTCTCTGGAAACCAGTCAAAGAGGAAATTTGTTGAGTTGGATTTCTTTAGATCTGGAAAGAACTATTGTATTTTAAAACTAATTTTACGATGAGAAAAAAGACAAGTTGATTGGTGCGATTTTTCTGAAATTAGGAAGTCGTATAATATTACAGGATTAGTTATATTTGCACCATGTATTTCTGCAATAAATCACAAAATCCACTGTGTCAAACACATCGCTAGATGTGTGTGTGTGTGTGTTTTCCCAGTAAATTTACCTGTTTATGGGCTGCCCAGCAGGGGTGTGCTCCACCTCGTATCCTTGGCGACGGAGCACATCAATGACTGTATTGTTGCCGAGAAAGTGACCTGCGACCAAGACAAAGAGACAAGTGATGACCTCCACTTTTGAATGCTAATGACGAGTTTTATTGCCAGCAGATGGAAACAAGACATTTACCATGACTCTAGCTGCACCGTATCATAAGAGACACTAGATGTATAGAAGTTCTGTATGGTAAACTTTGCTTAGCATAAGCCTGGCTAGCTGTCCAGGAATACATCACTGCATATGACTCTCTATGGAACTATGTCTTTTCCTTTTTACATTATCAAAAAACTTCATAAATCAAGTTATTATTTGTTCGAAAGTGTGGTTTTGGTCAAGTCAGGTTATTTTTATGCTAGAAGCAAGTTAATCTCCTTTAGATCTATATTTAATATGACATGAGAGTTGTCTTGGCAAGAAAGCAAATAGGGTTATTTTCCCAAAAGTCAAATTGTTTAAGTTGACAGGGCAATCTAGACATGTGGATGTCCTCATCTGTGACATCTTTTTATTCCTATTTTCCTCTCTTTGTATCTTCATTCACTTCCCCCTGCCGTGTCGTCCCTCTTTTCCTACCCTTCAATTTTCTTCTATCCATTCTCCCTCATCCTTATCTCTAACTTCCCCTCTCTTTCCAGCTCTGACCCTCTCAGCTAGGTGAAGTGGGGGCACTGAAGCCTCAGGTTGCCATGTCAAGAGGTCTCCATTTTTCCCCTCACTCTGACAAAGAGGAGCAGGGGACCATTGTTTGGGTCTGCTCAGCCGTGGCACCACGGAGCTGTGTAAACAATGAGCCTCGGCACTTTAATCTGGCCCAGAGCCATCGATAGAGAGAGGTTGGCCTACATGCACTATGGGTACCATGATGCTACCCTGTCTTTAGAACTCATAAATGTTGGCTAAAACAATGTCCCTGTAAGTACCTGCCATGGAAAAGTACCAAGGGAAAGTTACTGCAATGTGCAATGTCAACATTTAACTTTTTCCAAAGTTAATATCCTCGGTAAACTGAGTGAAAGCGAATTTCATCTGCTTAGCCACTCAGAGAGGAACAATGTCGCACAACTATCAAGCTTGAATAATACGTGTTAGCTTTTCTTTGAGTTTGGGTGCTTTTGCTTAATTTACTGTGCAAGAAGAAACACGCCTTTACTTTTATTTCAAGCACTCATTATTATCAATACAGGTGGTGAGCTGAACGAGTAGCCAGCAGCCCTTACACTCTACATGGGGGTTGGAGAGGAGAGCGAGGCAGAGAGACAGAGTTTTCCAGCCTGCTCACGTTTAGAAACAACTCAGCGTGATTTATGTGAGTTTACGTCAGGGGATTAAGGTGGGACAAATGGAGCTGTTCAGCACAATGCAGGGCCACAGAGGGGTGGGCGGACTTTGAAACTTCAAAGGGACACACAATTACACATACTGACAAGCACACACTCACACACACACACACACACACACATGAATACGTATATATTTGCTAATTGAAATAGAAGGTAAGCAATCAATTATATCATGTCCGCACTCAATGCTTTTTTGTGCTAATGTTTTAAAAGACTGAAAAATGACATTTCAATCTTGTGGCACATTTCAAAAAGTTTTTTTCAAGCTTCTATTTCTTTGGTCATTTTTTAATTGAAATTTAATTATTTACAAAGAAGAAGAAAGAATTTAAGGAAAATATTATATGAATGAGCACCATATTTACGGTCAGCGTTCCACCTTAGCAAGAATGAGTTCTTCACACCGGAAAGAAATTAAAGACAAACCTGCCGAAGCAAAACCAAACAGACACCTCTGATTCACACTGACTGATGCCCTGGGAAAACACAGAAAGCATGTGGACAGAAAGTGATTTTTCAGAGGGTCTGCATGTCCCTGAGACTGGGCCTCGTGTACGAGGTAGTCATTGGCAACTGACGTAACAGGGAGGCTTAAATACTGCGTGCCAGATTATGTGTGACAACTGCCTCTCTGTGTTAATGACTGGTAACAAATAAGCAATGCATTATTCTTAGTTTGTGTCAGATAGGACGGTAGAAGACCAGAGTGCACGTGCAGCTACAGGCAATCAATTGTAAGAGTAATCGAATTTGTTAATTTCAAAGGAGATGCACTTTATTTGTGTGTCCCAATGCCCCCCTTGTGGCTCTAATGTAATCCCTGGGCCATTTTTTCAGAGCCAGGATTTACACAAGTGACTCACTACACTGTTAAATTACTTCCACATTTACTTTTCTACTTGAACAGTTCCATATTTTCTTCAAAACAAAGCACACATGATAACTGTAA
>OMNW01007960.1:21016-40558 GCA_900303245.1 Selene dorsalis
CTGTAAAAAAAATAAAAATAAATAAATAAAAAAACGCTGATGTATGCCGTTCTCCTGCACTGTATTAAGTTTGGTTCTGCCACACTGGTTTCACAGATGTTCCCATTGCATGCTTTTGTTAAACATGTTGACTCACAGAATCACAATCAGTTTTTCTGGTTATTCTCTGTCTCACGGCAAATCAAAATGAAAACACTTCTTTTATACATAACCTCTGAACTGTGGGAAATAATGAGAACAAGTTCATTTTAATTGTTTTGCTCCTCTGAATATTATAGTATTTTTTTGTTGTTGTTGTTGTCTTTTTTCACTTTAAGGCTTAAAGTGTGTCACCCCAGTGTGGCAGTGGGTTTTCTGTAACACTCACATTCGTTTTGGCTGCGGCCCCGGTGTTTGAACCCCGCCCACAGTTTAAGAAGCACACTTCTGGAGTGACACCTGTGACATCTGACATGTATTTCCACCGATTATTTATTTAGGCCAATTTCATACATTTTAAATCTATGAAATGGGCCAAAAATGTGCACACCAATGCACAATATGCCCACTGTATGTCTGTCCAGCAGCACTGAGAGAGGGGAGATGGCAGAGATAAAGACCAGAGACAGAAGTGAAAGCTCTCATTCACAGCCCTCTCTCTACATGTAGCAACATCCAGACGTGGGACTTAGTGGGGTTGGAGGGTCACAGATTAGCTCATGTCATGGTTATAGAAATGTACAAAGTGTCTGTATGGTTACCGAACATTTCTGTGATGTGGAAACTTTCGTAACAGTTCACAATGGTGTCTAACCTTGTCTAGAAAATACATATATGAAATGATTTTCTTGGCCAAATATGTTTTGGACAAAATATAATTTCTGACTTGATTATATTCAATTGAGATAATTTTTCCATTCAAGGAGGTGGAATGTTTTACATATGAAGTAAGGGAGCATGGTGCATGGTAAGCTTTTAAACCTGAAATGGGTGTTCACATAATGTTTGGAAAAGGCTGTGGCTCTTTGTTTAAACTGAAAATATCAAAATTCCGTGCTTTAAGTCAAAGTTGACGTTTTCCAGTACTTAGTCATGACCACAACCTTTCCCCACACTTTAACCAAGTCTTTCAAGTTAAACTTAAAATGAAACCATTATTAATTCCTATAAATTAATGTATGTTAAAGGCAAAAACGTAACATAAGCAAACATAAAAAAGATGATGATGATGAAGACGTTTTCTGATCTGCAGATCTTTCAGTATTTGTGTGTTTGCTTAAGCTGCGGAGCAATGAGCTCTCAGCGCCACAGTAGAGGAGTGGGTATCATAATGTCAGCAACAAAAACTGTGCATTTAACACAGACATTGACATGTTATGCCAAAGATTACGTAATCTGGCTGCATTTCCCCATAGAAATGTTTGCTAATGCAATACTGACCTTTAAGTGGGTTGGATAATTCAGATGTGTCAGCACTTCTTAATCCCTCTCCTTGAAATCCAGAGATGTTTCTTTTGTATATTGGTCTTTTTCTAATGATTCTTGCTTTGTTTCCCATAAAAAACAGAGATTAAAAAAATAGCTAGAACATTTCACATTCCTTCCTACTTATTCTTTCAGTCTGACAGTATAAGTATTGAATGTGAGAGACAGGTTAGGAAAAAGTGGAGTTGTAAATTACAAAGAAAATGAATGATACTTATATCTTTCCTAAAACAGATTTGTCTTGACTTGCACGAAACCTCTCTTACACCTGCGCTCAGAGAAAAGGAGAACTCTAGCAGTACTCGTCCTTAAAAAGACATCCAGCCTTCACAATCAGCAGCTCAAATTATTAGAACATATGGTAAGCCTTAAATAATGTTCCTTTTCCATACACATCAATATTTACATTACAACTTGTAACCAGGGCCCGAGCTGCAGTTCTCATAACATTACGGCATGTTGGATAAACAAACCCTACAGGCAGCACCGAGGCCATGCTGCCCCATATAGCCTTTTCTAGCTGTTTATGTACACATGCTCCCTGCCGTAGTGAGCTCGCCTCAGCAACCCATTATCACCGTCACTGAGCACTAAATGAAGCCTTTCACTGAAAGAGATGACAGCAAAGTGTCTGGTGCTGTCTTGAATCTTTTGGCTTGTTGGTGTCATTGATGACTGGTTTGAATGCACCTTTTGGTTTTTTATTCTTATGTAGCTCTTTGACAATACAGTGGTTTTAGTGTGGAATATCAGTGGTGCTTACATTACCATACACTCAGGCAGGAAAGAGCTTTAAAAAGAGAGAGAGAGAGTTAAGCTGTTCAAACTATACGCTATTGTCAAAACTAAATAATAACACAGACTTTTAGCTTCTGACATTTCTAGGGCGTCGGAAGTACCAACCAGCCAAAGATTGTACTGGAAAAATCACTGTTTTGGCTCAGCGAGCTGCTAACAGTCAGGCAAAACCTCAGTGTCTTCAAGTGTAAAGGAGACGCAGCCATCCATAAACATGTCAGTCAAGTCAGAGACAAATAACAGGAAAATTATTGGTTATCCACTGGCATAAAGATCATACAGTCACCCTGGTGTTTTTCAAACAATGCCAGCTCTATATTAACACACATATCAAATGTCTGGAAACACAGGCTCTGCTTACATCGCACTTCTTCTTATCCACGGTTGAATCATGCTGTTTTATGTCTCTGACAGACACTCAATTCCTCCCAGTATTAGATTTAAACCTAATATATTATCAGTCGTGTGTAATTTGTTTGAAAAGAACTGGACAGTGCTGGCAATCGTCTCCAAACAGAGACAATCTGATTAAATGCTGTCAAGCTAGTTGAGAATAATTATATGTGGTAGCATTTTAACAGAGTCTGTCAGTCTTTATTTGATTATTCTTTAATGATTTTAGGTGGGATGAACTAAAATGTATATAGCAGACTGTATTTTTGGACACCATCTTTGTGGCTTGTTTCATTCCGGAGGAAAAACAGGCTGGAGTCCAATAGATTTTCTTTCTTGCAGACAAACAAGAGTACGACCACGTATCCTGTAAGGACGTCAATGCTTGCAGATAAATGCTGATATTTTTGCTAAATTAGCATTTTGTCTTGATGGATGTTCCACATTTCATGTAAATCCATCCATTGGCTTTCAAGACATTTCACCCAAAAACCATGAATCTCAACTTCACAGCACTAGTGGAAAAGTCAAAGGATCACCAAAGTTCATTAGCATTCAAACTCTGGGCACCGTGGATAACTGTACCAAATTTCATGGCAATCCATCTAAAGTGGTGGACCGACCAATAGAACGGCATCGCAATCCTGCTAGTGTGGCTAAAAACATAAGAAGGCGACAAGATGGGAATACATCAGAGAAGCAATGAGTGTTTATATAAAGTGATCTTAACCGCAATTCAATTACTAGAAAGCAGCAGTGTATTTTTTTTAAGTGAAACTTTCATACTTCGCATAATGCTGCCAACTTGTGGTGTCGAGACCTAAGAGTCTCTTAATGTTAATATAATATTCATCCTAGCAGGCACCAAGGTTCTTTACCACTGGATGGGCCATGGAAAAAATACTTTCAAAAATGAATGTTTTTGCCTGGAATCAATTTAGTATGATGTTACTTACGAATATATGTTGTCAATTTGATCCTGCGTCCCTGCAGGATAAGGATACTCTTAATATGACGGTATAGGCTGGGACGTGAGTTGCCAAAACCAAGATGTATTTGGTTAAATCAGTCTGCACATAAGCAAAAAAAAATTGAAGTCTACTGTCATTGGTTCAAACCAACACCTACAGCACATCAAGCTTTGGCTCAGATCTGTTGCATCTTTCAGTTCTCCCTCCTCTGTGCTGTTCCTCGTAAAAAGAAATAGTAGACTTTCAAAACAAAACAAGATATGATTTAGCCCACTTCTGTGCGTACTGTAAGGATATATGTATAAATGTTTGTATATGTATATTGACGTATAACCAGGGGGGGCCAGTCTAAGGGTTAAGGCACAGACTGAGCCAAACTAAACCCCCACATGTTGTTTTAGTGCTTCTACTGCTCAGTCATTAATGACCTACTGTATGGGCCTCGTTTCTGAAGGTGATGTCACAAGTTCCTTAGAAAACTATGACACAGTCAATGAAAGTTTCAAATCTACATTTGCCTTACAACAATACACTAGAAGCTGGATGAGAATCAGTATGTGATCACATGCTATTGATGCCAGGTCAAAATCATTTTTTGTTCAGGCAGGCATCTCATCGCTCAAAGTTTTAAAATGGCTCTAACTGTGGAGATGAACTTGAACTCTACAACAGTTTTTTTCCATTCAAATTCCCTCCAGGATCTGATTTTGAATGTAGAGCATGATACCAGTGATAGCAGGAAGCTGTGATAAAAGACAGCTGTGATGTGGCTGCGTGAATTTGAAAGACACAAAACAACAAGCTGAAGGCACGAAGACACCTCCGTTTCCACGAAACGGGCCTTTCTTAAGTCGAGCCAAAGAATGCTAACATTTCAACCGGCACCAAAACATTTCTCTTTCTATTTCTCTCTGGAAAAGTTCAAACACGGGCTGGATTCAAGACGCTGTCCCTTTATTGTAAAATTGATACCAATCACCATTTCATACACAGACACAGGCTGCTGGGGAAGAGACGGACGGAGGGGAGAATGGAGAAGCAAAGACAAGTAGATGCAAATTCAACATGGAAAGAAAAACAGGAATAGAGACAAAGGGATAAGGCATGCAAAACAACACAGGAATGTTAAGTTGTCAGATGCCAGACTGTGATAGCTGAGGATAAGAGCATCCTGTACAGCCCAAAGACTTCTGTGCTGCATTGACATGGTGCCCATGTAAAGTCTGTTACACAAAACAGGAGTTGAATCATGGCTGCTTGAAGCAATATCTCACCGTTTTCCAACCGTTTTCTGATCTCTGAATGTCTTTATCTAAAGTTAAACCAAGACAAGTGAGTCTAGGAAATGCAAATCTCTGCAGGGATGTAAGCAAAAGACTGTGAACGAGCGGTGAGCAGCTCCCTGCATCTGAAGGCATCAGAAAAAACAGTGTGAGTCATGGCTTCCTTCACTTCCACCCCATCTTTAATTTTCACACCTTGCTGTGTGTCGCTCATTTAACGTCTTAGAGTGTCTCAAGGTTTCTAGGATAAATATTGCAAAACCAGGCAAATGTTTAAGAATAATGTTCTCTTAAAAAGCATAGAAGTGAGATTTATTCTGAATGGTATTAGTGGGAATGGGATAGGGATGATGGGAGAGGTGATATGTTTGGCTTACAAAGCAAACATGAGGAGGAAAACTGCGAGTAAAAAGCACAATTTACTACAGTTTTACTTGCACGTGTACAAATTAAAAAGACAGATCATTACACATGCTTTCATTTTAATGACTGTGCTGCTCTGGCTCCTTTTTTTTTAAAGATATGAATTATGATTCACCGTGTTTATCATTAGTGTGGAAACTGCTAAAGAGTCTCCTTGAGGTTTCTAGAGATCGTGCTGAGCAGCTTCAGCTTTGAATTTATGCTGAGAATAAATGTGAAACAGAGCACGTAAGAGGCCTGTGGTGTGAGGTTGTTTTTTAAATAAACCCTCACTCAAAATTTGTGGTGGCACACAGCACTTTGGAGCCGTGTTAGGGATTACATCTGTCAGGCTGCAATAGTCTCTACACTCTCAGCACAGCGCTCAGTTTTGCTCCCTCTGCCAAGAAATTATGGCGCTTGAACACACACCAGCTCATTCACTGTGGTCGTTATGAAAGAGTGATCAAAGTTAGAAAACTCTGTAAAAGTGCGCAGTTCTGACAAAATAAACCGGAGCGCTGCCAGCTCTGAATGTCCCTGCCACTGAATGTCTCATTTTACTTCTAACCCGGTCTCAGAGGATATTCTTTCTATAAAAGCAAGTGAAAGGATATTTTATAAGCAGTTCAAGAGAGGTAGAGGGATACCTGCCCACCTGACCTCAGGCTGGCTGAAAAGAACCATAAAAGAGCCAGCATGACCAGTCAGCCAGTCAGATCCAGTTCAGATGTGTCTAGTGTTTGAATGTCTAGGTTTGATCACTAATCCACTGTCTTTACATTTTTTTTCTTTCTGTGTGTAATATTGATGCTGAATTAATCAATAAGACAAGAATTTTTCTCCCAGTTTGTTTGATCGCATAAAAAAGCTCTGTTGAAATTTAATAGGTTGTTATTATTGTGAATTCTACCAGCAATCATTCTTATTCCTTTCCTTTTATTACCATCATCCTTTCCTCTGGGCCTGGTTTACTGTGTTGCTCTACTACAGTGATATAGCTATTTATCACAACATGAGTGGGTCATGAGGTTGCAAGAGACATATGAGATGTTTATGGGGGCTATTTAAACATTTTCTCTGCAGATTGGAGGCTACAGTGAGCCACTAATGAGATGGGACTGCGCTAGCTGGTTAGCGCACTAACTTCAGTGGAAGAAAAGCCACAATAGAGAGAGTTAGGACCGGCGTTCATTTCCAGTGATGAGGACTGCTGTTGGTGATTAAAGGAGCAAATGTTGATGCTACACTGTCAGTGTTTCTTCTCAATTGGTGAGTAAACAGCTGATAATGCTAACGTTAGCTATATGTAGCAATAGCAAAACTTGCAAATAGCTCCTCTGAGGAGGGCGAGGAAAGCAGAAAAAGCATATTTCTGTGATTAAAAAAAAAGTTTTTGTGTTTTTTCATTTTTTCTCCCCCCCTCTCTGAATTACTGCATATTTTTTCATCTTCAGACCCAAATAAAACATTTTTAATTTTTGGTAAAGATGGTCGTCTTTACAGAGAACTAGGCAAAGCTCAGCAAGCCAAAAAAGAAAATGGAAGTAAATTAACTGAAGTAAAAGCTTACTCTACAGAAGAGGCGCTGGAAAGTTATTTCAAAGTATTTAAAGGTACAAACTGAACTTAAGTAGAAAATTGTGATTGGCCTCACAACCAACCAGCCATTTTATACTTTATACTGGAAAGACTGTTGAGCACTGCAGATTTGATCACAATCACTGAACTCATTCAATCAACAGGGGTCCTGAAACTGCAAGACTGTCTCTTTTAGTGTTGGTTTTATTTGTTTTCCAGTGTGTGCGTATGCACATCCATACCTGCCAAAGTGGATTTCTGCAGTTTGCACACTACTCAAGGCCGTTTCCTCACAAAAACACACGTACCTCTGAAAACCCAGCTTCCTGCTGCGAGTCTCTGCTCAGCCTTTCAGCTGTCTCAGTTCAGAAAAAGGATACCAAAGGGAAGTCGGACGTCTGCTCACTTTTTAAAAAAAGCATTCCACATCGTACTTTTTCCTCAGATGTTTTCTAACAGAGCTTCCATCTAAAACATGTGGCGCAGAGTGCAATTTTGTGCCTATTTAGTTTGAGTAATCTGCAAGAGATCCACTAGATGTCCAATGAGGCCTGGATTTTATCTGTGATTCAGCTCTAGATTGTAACTAAGAGCAGATCCACAGGGTAGAGGCCTGTAAATTCTTACAGGCTCTGTTTTTGGCTGTCTTATCTCATGTTATCACTGGCTATGTCACTGTCAAGATCCTTTTTTTCCCCTTTTTGTCTCCTTTTTCCCTCAAGTTTTTGTTACTACAACCCTATTTTTGTCTCATTCTCTCAATTACCCTCGTGTTAATCCCGTTTCAGTTGTAATCATTCTTTCCACCGAACCTCATTAACTTGTTAACCAGGGTCTGTTGCGGATAGAGCCACGGGCTTGGTTCTCCCCTGCAAATCCATCTGCATCGTGACAAAACAAAGGCCAAATTTTACATCTGCACTAACAACAAAAACTGAAACAACCTCAACAAAAACAGAAAATCATGTTTTTCTGATTACAATCTATCATTTGCTCCAGACTTTCAGTGACGCAAAACAGAAGTTACCAAACCTAATGCAATAATTTCAGCACAAGTTAATTAAAACCTAGCCTGTCTGTGTGGAATCCAGATATTCTTTTTTTTGTTATTATCACTCCATTAGTTGTAAGAGAATAGTTTTAACAATGCTTTCTTTTTCTGTCATTTGCAAAAGACTCTTATAGTTCAGTAATTAATTCAAAGATTCTTATAAAACAACCAAAACTATATGAACAATGGCATCATAAAAAATACCATATAACGTTGTAAATATTTGTTGCATATCCACATTAAAACAATGTTTTAAAGTGAAAAAGGAAGTTGCAGTTACAAAGAAAATCCATATCTGATCCGACAAAGACCCAGAAACCCTGACTTGAAAGAAATAACTCTTGTGCTGTCCAACCATAACGTCAACTACATCACAAGTCATGAATGTTTAAATATAATAAAGCTAATTTGAGTATAAAAACTCAAAGTAGTGCCCTGTGGCGACGCAGAATGTGATGATATACATGGCCAACAACACAGGCTCTTTCTTTCATATAGTGAACCAGAAAAATCTCTGTTTCAGCTAAACAAAAAAAGTATTCAATAACCCCACAGTCAGAGAGGGAGAAGGAGAGAGTGGAAGCCACAAATCACACAAGTCATGTTTTCCTCTGTCTCTTCATATCTTCATCCCCTGTAGGCAGCGTGTTCTCCTTCATGTTTTAGCCCCAAAATGAAAAGGGACAGCTCCTTCATAACAATTCCCACTCAGAATCATCAATAGATGCACTGCTGCTCACTAGCTAAAGATATAATTTTCTTTTCCCTTTCCCCTTTCATATAGGAGTGAGGTATTTCTGGTCCAAATGAAAGTTTAGCCCCTGGGCAGGCATGTAAAGAGCCAGTTCCAGGTGCATAAGGAAATACTGCTGGGTCTGAATGGGATCAGGGGTGAGGAGTTCAACTCTCTCAATAAATCACAACAAGCTGTTGTGACAGGCGTTCACTGCTATGACTGAGAGGGAAGTGTGGCCTATATGAGCTATGTCTTTGGAGCACAGAGACTGAGGCCTCTGACCCGATGAGTGCAACAAAATGTATATGTTTAGGTGCATTTCACTCAACAGCCGGTTAGTTATCCAAAGTGGCTGACAGGTTTATCCTCCCATTTAAGAAGAGACAGAGATGTACTGTGATACATCACAGATGCTCCTGACATCTTAACATCTGACCGGTTAAATGTTTTTCATGTTTATCTGGTTTGTATTTAAAACCATAAATATGCAACTATGATCACAGAGAGATTCTGAGGAGAAAGAAGATCAAGAGGAAGCCCCACGCAGATGGATTGGCAAACTCTGACAGCGACATTGTCCAGTGACCAACACTGGCCATTAAAGCACAATAAACAAAGGTGGAGATGAAAAACTGAGAGTCGCTAATAACACACCAAAGACAGCTAATTCAGCGTGGCTAAATAATTTTAGTTAAACAAGATAATTTTGCTGATTGATTATGTAATGCTTCTGAAGTTTTCATTGTTAGTACAGCAGACTCTGGCATGCCCATGCTCCATTCAAATGAGCATTCATGCTAAACTTAAACCTAAACTTTATCTATTTATATAGCGTCTTTCATACATCTAGAATGCAACACAAAGTGCTTTAAAGTTAAAAAAGAAAGAAAAACAAAACAAAAAAAAATGTTGCAGAGTCATGTGAAATGATGCATGCATGTAAAAAAAACATTCACTCCGCAGTTACATCATGTAGACGTAGAATTTTTGATTTCAAATACTAACATTAAAATACAGGGTTTTTAGTGTAACACAAAGAGCTACTAGGTGCATTTGAGTTTGTATTAAAGTATTTGATCAGTTATTGATAGACATAGGTTTGTTTGGCTACACTGTAAACTGAAACAGTAGTTGCTCTTCTCTTGTGTTTCTCATAAAGCCGTAGGAAAAGTTTGCTGTTACCACCAGTAACCACAGGTGTCACCAAACCAATCAGGACGAAAGGATTATGGGTTATAACTTCCAAAAAAAAGTCTGAAAACTGAGTTGGTGGATAAAGGGAAAATAACACCACAAAACCACAAACACGTTACAACAAATTATTCTTACATGATGTAACTTTACAAAATGAAAAAAAAAACTTAAAATGAAAAGTAATAGCATAAAGGTGTCATTCAAACTTAAACCCGGGACTTAATCCAGGTTGGCCCCTGTCTGCCCGCTTCCCTACCAAGTGTGTGGTAGGTCTGGTCTGGATTTTAATGGCGCTGTGTGACATGTGTGTACTTATGTCAGCGGCTGCCCCAAACAGTTGTAAACTGGCTGTTTATGAAGGTGAGGTGCTGTGAAAAAGCACCACATTTTTGACTTTCACACCACCAGGAAGAAAAAAAAAGTGAAGCAGGGCAGCGACCGCAGTGATGTAGAGCTCAGTGTGGAATCACACTGGAGGGATTTGGGCCAGGTATGCATAAGATTTGGCTCTGGGATTTAGAACAGAGTTTGAATACGAATACCCAGTCAATCAGCTTCAACTGAACCTGAAATATTACACACACTGGGGTAGTTAAATCTTAGTTTATACTGTATGCACAAGGCTTTAGAGAGGCATTTATGAATTTTCTTGAGACTCCCTGCTAAATAAGATTACAATGAGCTCATCCAACACTGTCTGCCTGTGTCATATATTCTGCATCAGTTCGTTACAGCTCTTTACTGAAGATATGACATTTACACAGAGGGATAGACTCCATGTTTTTTAATGTTAACACCAGTGGGAATATTGTGAATCACACTTGTCAACTCACTGGCACAGCCTATTTAGTCTCTTTGGGACCTGGAAACTTTGAGAATTCAACATAATGTTCTGCAGGTTTGGCTGCACTGCATTGTTTTTGCAGCTATTTTACCTTTGACACTGTATTCCATTGCTTGTAAAAAATCTAATTAATGTATTCATTTTAAATTTTGTGTTAATTGATTATTTTGTTGATAATTGTTAGCGATACACTCCTCATTCCACTTTGTGTCCTGCTCTACACCAGAAAGTAGATCAAATAAACCACCTTCAACGCACATTCAGTCTAATTCAGTATTTACTATCATAAATTTGGCTCTGTCATTGCACAGTGCTGACTCCTAAACTGCAGTGGACTCAGTAAGTACGGTTTATTAAGTGACTATTTCCTTGCTCCAGTACCGAGAGCTACCCACACACTGACAAGTCAAGGTGCTCTGCGTGAGTTATGAGTTCATGTCAACCTCTGTCATGAGCCGCAGCTCATGGGGCCAAGCCATCCATTTATTACGGCCTACCCACCGCACATCACAGCTCACTAACTGAGGGGTATTCACTTTAGCACGGCCCTACCAACCTAAATAGCTAAGAGATCCAAAGGCGAACCTTAATTGTCTGTGAAAAGAGTCAAACATTTCAAAGTACAGTAACCGTTAGAGCCTGTCAACCACACTGGCAATTACACAGCCGCAAATATTTAAATTTGTGGTTATGGAGCGGAGTTTGAGGGGAATCATGATGTGCTAAGCAGCTTGGGGATAAGACTGAAACATGGATGCATTCAAGTTCAGCCTGGGAAAAAAAGAAAAAGAAAAGAATTTGTAGGAGCCAGCAGAAACGGAGCCCTCAGCCATCAGCGATATGTAAACACATCATTTTATTAAAGTCAAGAGTGCCAGGGTATGACAGAGATTATAAAGGGAACATGGGTTCAGATTGTATACATGGGTTGGGTTGCTGTACCTATGGCGCAGAGCAATAACAGCTTCCATATGCCTGTCTGAACACATGGCGCTTTTTCAACATCATCATTTACGCTGAGTGATGGCCGTGGTATTTCAGACAAACAGATGGGGGGAAAAGACAAATTTCTAGGAGGTATTTACTTACAGCGCTGTAAAGTATAGTGAGGCATGACAATACCCTAATACTCAAAGCGGGCTAAGACAGGGAAGGTTTAAGTTGTGTAGCGGGAAAGTGGAAAAATCTGCACATTTCTACCGTAGAAAAGAGGCCCGTCTGATTCAAAAGCTTCCTGAAATAGTGTAAAAGAGCTGGTGAATTTTACCTGTCAGAAAATGCTTCTTCAGCCACAAAGCAAGGTTTGGAGTTACACTGAGGGCCTTTTTGTTCACAACCGCTTGGATCGTAACGTCAGGAAAGGTTTAGAGACAGCTCTGTTACCCTAGTGACCCTTTTTGTTTGATTTAGAGGCTGAGGGCTATTCAGCATTTTGCAATAATAAGATGACTTGATAGAGTGATAACAAACTTTGTGTTCCACAAGTTTTTTCATAGTCCATAAATCATCTCACAATAGCCCCATGATATCAAACAAACCAGTGGGTGGTCATCATGGGTGTGCGCTACTTAAATGTGACACAGCTGTATGCAGCGCTTATCATCTCCCAGTCTCTCTCTTTCTCCCGTTGGTGTCTGGATCCACTCTGTTGTGTGTAATGAGGCTACTAATGTGGTCAGTTAGAGAGCGACGTGTGTGTTCCTCTGGGCCGAATGTTGCTGACCAGTGGCCGCTACTGTTTGTCTGACTGTTGCCTCCCTGACCACCGCCCTGCACAGACTGCAGTGGCTCAAAATTGGTCACAGGCCCCGTTCTACTCGGTGCGGACGCAACTGGAGTCAGTACTTTAGGCTTTAGTGGCACATTAGTAATAGAGCGCCTATAACTCTTTTTAAGACGTAAAATGATAAGATTATATTGAAATGTTTCCCTGCTCTGGCAAAAGCTCTCAGGTTCTTGGCAACATCGATCTGATCTTAAGAGCTGTGATAAATGTCTGTTAAGACTCTCAGTCATCCTGATAATCCATACTCAATAGCACTGTTTCCATAAAAAGGAATTTGTTATTTATGGATAACTTCAATACTTCTATTTACACACAAACAAATAAGTAGACAGTAAGATTCATCTTCTTCTTTTTTGTTCTTCCATCTGTTGATCTAATGACACAGAAAGTGCAGATAGAAGAAAGACAAAGAGAGAAAGAGTGCATGGCCAAGAGAGTGTACGTGTCTGTGTTTGTGTGTGTGTGTGTGTGTGTGTGTGTTCTGTAAGCACATGAGAAATCATTTAGGGTTATAAAACATTAACTCTGGTTTGGCAGTGTGCGACTGCCGACCGTTAATGCTCTCTCCTTAAACAATTTCCAAAACCTCAAAAAAAGAGAGAGAAAACAAATATTTCTTTCCCATTGAACATAGATAACAAAGAAAACCAGCACATTTATCCAGTTACTGTTTCCTGTGTTATACCCCATGATCTTATTGTTGGAGCCTCTGTGGAGTTCAGTGGGGTTAACATGTCACAAACCTACTGATGATGCATTTTTTATGCAGCTAACAAAAACAAAATGTATTACATTTGAAAATCATAGATAACACATGGCGTGGAGGTTTTCAGCGTTTATCTCATCACATAAAAAGTTGCAATATATACTCTTTCAGATGATTAAGCTGGCCACTTCTGACATATAAACATGAACGAAGCATCCATAAACTGAGCCACCAGGACGCCCAGACATTTTCATGCTGAACTCTTGTGATATCTTTACTTTTCTTTGGCATAACAGCATTTAAACCCAGCCCGCCTGACAGGGGATACATTATTTGGTATACACTGTTTTGTTAACTTGTTGTGGCAATAAAGCTTATGGAAGTCAAAAATGAAAACCCTCTCAGCTATTTTCCACATGGGTCAGTCAGGAATCTGCAGGCAAACCCTGCAGGCTAATGGGATGATTAGTCAGGAAGAGAAATATGCTAAATATGTGACTGCTCTTTAAAGAAAACACACTTACACATCAGTTCCTCTGGATGTAGTTTGTCATCAGGTCTGGATAAATTTCAAAATGTATCCTACAAAGTTCTTTACCCAGTTCCTGGTCGTATTATATTTAGTAAATTATTATCAGAAAAATGAAAATGTAAAATAGACAGTAACTATGTTTCATCAGGCTTGTGTTGTACTGATACATACAGACATCAGATGCTCACTGATAAGACTGGTCTTACTGCTAATTGTAACACAGAAGTTGTGTGCGCTGACATAATGGGTACCATTGTAGTGTGTGTGTGTGTGTGTGTGTGTGTGTGTGTGTGTCTGTGTGTGCATGCGTGTCTCTGAGTGTGTGTGTCTACATCTGTGTGTGTCCTTTGACCCCTGCAGGGATAATTAAGGACACATTTTACCAGGTCTGTCGAAGGTATGGATTGGGGGATGGTGTGTGTGTGTGTGTGTGGCTGCGCCCTAATGGACCCCATCCCCTTCCTTGTACATGCCGACCCAACCTGCCCTCCGTATGTCTAAGACTGGTGCTTCTGGGCTGATTGGCCGTATCACTTTCACTCACCGACTCACTGACACACACACACACACACACACTCACAGAGGCACACACCTTTTTAGACCAAGTTCTTGTAAAGGTACCTCCTTAGGGACACAGCGTGAAATGTACTCCCTGTTAGGGCATGTGTGTGTGTGTGTGTGTGTGTGTGTGTGTGTCTGCTTTTCCTCAGCTGTTTCCTGCCAGCTCAGAAACCAACAGACTGTGAAAGACTCTCTCTCTCTCTCTCTCTTTCTCTGTCCACTCTGCTTTTCTGCTTCTGACTGACCAAAGTAAACCTTGGAGGAAGATGTTTCTGATGATGTCATCATGAGGAAAATCTAATTGTGAAACTGATGACACTGAAATTTTATCCTCTCTCTCCTCCATACAAATTGAACAAAATCAAGCTTTGGAGGAACAGATACGCGTTATCTGCTCTTCACTGTCAAACTATCATAAACTTTGTAAAAGCTTTTATGGTTTCAATCCACTAAGTTTGCTTAGAAGCCAATATTCTGATAAATATGAAGTACAAGTTCATAGTGTGTAAAATGGAAATTTTAATGGAGCTGTAAAACCTTTTCATTTCTTTAGTAAATCTGATGGAAATTTATGGAACTAACTGTGACATTTGTTTTGGATCTGCTTCATTTTCATTTTCTTTGCTCCTCCGTGTCTCACTTTCTTTAGTTTATTATGTAACATGAAAGAATTTGCATCAAAAAAGAGAGAGCCTAACCCTCAACAACACACAACAACACAGCCACAAATCTAAATAAATTATGGTTCATAATATATCATATTAGAATTACATTTCATTTTGTCATTTTTCAAGCAAAAAAAAACAAACATTTGTTGTTTTCAGCTTCTCAAATGTGAAGATTTGTTGCGTCTCTGCATTATATGTTCGCACGTACACATAGCTGTGAATTGTGGGAAACTAGGCCTGCTATTTATTACTACTCAGTGCAGAATTCATAAGAAAATCTGCATGTGTAAGCACAGAATCTTATAGTTGATAGATATACAGCTGGATATTATGGTAAGGGTTAAATATTTTGCCCAATGTAGGTATAAAAACTTACTCACTAACTTTATCTAAACTGAAAAGCCACCTGAACTAATGATTACAATGCATCTTGTCATCTTTATTAGGTGTGAACAGAGCTGTGATTGAACAACCTGAGCCAAACAAACCAACAAGACTCCGGCAGGACAAAGACTGGGACTGGGCAGCCTTAGATACACAACCCCCGACCAAGAAGCATAAATACACATGCACACAAACACACATAGAGTCATCCACTGTCAGGTAGACGGCCATTGTGGAATCTCCTCTGCTGTTATCTGCTCTCTCCACCCTCCCTGTTTCAACTCAAGTCTTTTATCAGACGGCTGCTACTTATGAGGCTGGCGCTCAGTTACAGAGGAATTTGAAGTTTGGAGGAATTTGACATTTTGTAAAGCTTCATGAAGTAACTCCATCAGGCCAAGTGTCTGTTTCTGCTCTGGGCTGTTTGATTGAACCTTTTATTTAAACAAAACACAACTCCTGTTTTATTTGGACCCTCAGCTGATAAAGGCCCTCAGCTCTACATCAGTGCTTTTGTCAGTTAAGCCACTGATCAGCTGCAGGTTATCCACAAGTATTTAATGTGGTCTACATTATGCCTTAGAGTAATGGCTGCTTCACTACAGTGCCAAGGCACCTTCCTCAACGCTGATGGAAGTCTAATGTGTAGACCAATGTTCAAGTGATGCCAAATTGAAACAATTTTTCAACTTTTCAAACTCTCCTGAAGACGTAACATCTGCTTTGTCACACCCAACAAAAAGAGAGGGATCATGGGAAAATGTATATTAGAGATCTAAATTTCTATTTTACATTATTGTTCTGTTTCTGAAAGGAGCTGTACTGCCTTCCAGATCAGGAGAAGAAGGATTTTCAGTGAGTACCACTCCTCCAGTCTGTTTCTTAGGTCGTCTTTGTTTTCTCTTTCTCTGCATGAGTTTGTTAAGCTGCTCACACTAATACTCCTTCTATCTCCTTTGCACAAGTGTTCTCCCAACAAAAAGAGGAATTTAAGTCGTTTTGTAGTGGGGATAAAAGTAATCGTATTACGCACTTTAATGAACGGACACATGAGCAAGGACTAATAAAGATGTAAATGTTGTTTTTGTCTGACATTAGGCGCAAGTGATGTCACAGAAATATTGTACTTCATTAGTTTATCCCATTTTATCCCTTTAAAGACTGTTTTTAACACCGACCTGCTCCGAAGGCAAAGAAGAAGCTCTTGTCAGGGTGTTCCTCCAGCAGTGCCTTGACCCTCTTGCCCATCCTCTCATTCCTTTTGTAGATGAGTTCCTGTCGGAAGTAGCTGTCTATTTCCTGGGCGGTCACTTGCTCACTGGGCGGCAGCGTCACATTATTGAAGTTAGGAACCTACAGGGTTTGGAGAGGTGATGGCTCAGTTAAGACGCAAAAGTGAAGATGAAAAGAGGAGAAAGAGTGCTTGTGTTTGTTCTGGATTTCGATAGATTTCTTGTCAAATTGCTCTGCTGACCAAAAAAAAGCCAGAAGAATGAATCTATGGTGAGAGGAAGAAGAATTAAGACAAAGAACATGAGGAGGGGAATGGAGAGATGAAGAAGATGTGAAAGAAGTAAATTGGCAACAGCGTAGAGAAGTGGTGGGGGTGTAGGAATAGGTTTGGGGGTGAAAGGTCAGTCAGGGGGTCAGAGGTGAAGGTAAAAGGTCAAGGGTTGTGTCAGTGAGACACTCTAAAAGGTCAAGAGGTCGTAGCAACTGACCTGTGAGGTGTCGTGATTAAAAATGATGGAGTTGAGATCTCCACAGTTGTAGTGCCTGATCAGGTCTTCGGTGGTGTAGGGAACCTGTAGGCTTCCTGCCCGCAGAGACTCCTGCTGTAGTAACGTCTGGTTCAGGGCAAAGATGACCTGCAATGACACAATGATGACCAGTTATTGATGTGTTGTGAACTCTGGCCTCCCAAACATCATCGTTGCACTAATTCAGCAAGAGCAAGGAAGTGTGTAGGAATCTGACCATGAGTGCATGTAAGTGTGCGTGAATAGTTTAGAATTTCTTTTCTTGTTGAATTAAAGAACAGTTTCAAATTCTGGTTCTGAGTGGTTTTATGGATCCACTCAGAGAAAGCAAACAAGAGTTTAAGTAGTTACAGGTCAGGAATGAAGGTTATGGATATTTTCCCAGTCTCCAATACTACAGCTGATCACAGCTACCAACAGTCTCAGCCATAGTCACATCTTTGTGCTTTCAAACATCCTAATTTGTGATCCAGATTTTTACAAATAAACTTGAGGCTGATGGCAACGCCAGTGAGTATCAAATCATAAACACCAGTTTCAACCTAAAATGAATGAGGGCAATAGACAAAGATCTAAGATTTCATCCTGAGGTTAACTTGAACCTCTGAACCAACTTTTGACGCGATCCTTCTGTTATTTGTTTATACTGTATTATTCACTAAAGTAGGAAAAAGTAAATCTCAATGGTGGCACTACCAGCACAGTCATTAGGATCTGTCCTCTGGGGACCACGAATGTCAGTCATGTCAAAATCATGGTATTGAACCATCCTGGGTGAAAAGAGTAAGTGATGTGGGTCTGAACTGACTGTTACAGCATCTGAGACAGTCTGAGCTTTTCCTGCCAAAACCCTTCTCTGCTCTGCTGCAGAGATTTAGCTATTGTGCGAGCGTGAAATCGGCCTGTGTTTGGTGAGAGGGCCCTGGTGAGCCTGCCGCCTATGATCACCACCGCAAGGACACACATGTATTCATACATGCACACGCACACATACGCACGGGCGAGGCCCACGCTGACGGTCCTACACACAGCGAGACTGATACAGACACAGAAACCACCGCCACTCACCTCAGCGTATGGTCTCCCCTCTGATCTCTCCACCACACACACACACACACACACACATGCGCACCTTTCACCCTGCAAGCCATTGATCTTGATCCCCATGAAAGAAGGAAGATTGCATGGTTTATTTGTTTTTCAAAGGGGACAATCTGTCAAAGCGTAGATGTGTTTTGTCAGCTGTGGTAGTATGTAAATGCACCTACAGTATGTCTGCATGTTTTTACAATTAAGTATGCATCTGTGCATGTATTCAGCTACATGTGTGCATCCATGTATGTGTGTATGTGTGTGTGTGTGTGTGTGTGTGTGTGTGAACTCTCAGATCTTGTGTCAAATGGATTCTGTATTGATATGCATGCCCGTACGCCGAGCAGGCCAAACCAAGCGGCTGTTTTTTCATGCTCTGTTTTCTAAGGTGCTCTGATGACACTTTTCTCTCCGGGTCGGCCCATTGTGTGAGCCTCGGTGCAGCAGAGGAGAGGAGGAGAGGAGGGCAGCGTGGAGCAGATGCCTTCTTGTCAGGGGACAAAGAACCCCTCCGTCACCCTCTCTTCTCCTCTCCTTCGCGCTCCCTCCAGCTTTCATCGGCCGCTCATCAAAGTGGCGCTCTGCATATGAAAAGGGCCCCGTCTTTATGCCACGCAAATTAGCCTATCGCCGCCCCTCCCCGACTCATTTCACAAAAACACCCTCACATCTGTGCCACGTCCATGAAGGAAGGCCCTCATCTGCAGGGTCTCCCCTTTTTCTCAGCTCTCTCTTCTCTTTCTCCGCTCGCCGTGCCTTTCAGCCCCTTAAATTATGGCTGTGAAGGGAGGAGGAGGAGGGACAGGAGGGCAGAGAGGGAGAGGGAGAGAGAGAGAGGGGGAGGATCAGGCATGGCCAGATAAAAAGAAAGAGAGTTAAGAAGTGGGATGGAGAGAGACAGAGGGGAAGAAAACACAAACAAGAACGTGAAGGAGGATGCAGAAAACGGGAGCGGAGAGGAGGAGGCGAAGAAAGAAAGAAAACCTTAACGAATGATTTCTTTTCTTTCCTCCGTGATCCTCCTCTTCTGTTAGTGCACCGTGGGTCAGCGAGTGCATTTTCCCACTCGGCTCCTTTCATCAGGTCCCCCTGTTTCTTCTTCTCCTCCACTGCTGCCCCCTGTCCCGCCCCTCGAGCACGCACACACACAGACACGCAGACACACCCCTTGCTGATATCAAAGCAAGCGGAGCCAATGAAAGTCAATAATTGTCCTTTGTCATGGAAATGTCTCCTCTTGTTGAGATGGAGTGGGGTGGGTGTGTGCATCCAGAGCAAACATCATCACACTCAGATTCCCACATGTGAAGATTTAAAGTGTTCAGCAGCTCTGACC
>OMNW01007961.1:9119-40905 GCA_900303245.1 Selene dorsalis
AGCAGGCACATCCGCTTCATCTTGCCCAGCGACGACTGCCACAACGGGCTGGAGGACGTGAGTAATGTGTGAAAAACACCTCGTTAGACGTGTGAATGAAGGTCCCAGAGAAAGAGGTGCAAAGTGTGTGCACTCATGAAGATCATGCTCGGCAGCACTCACACAGAAAATAAAGATCTCCACGTGGTCGGAGTTTATTACAGGCGTGTCTCGGAGGCCTGTTGAAGAGCTCAGAGATGTGTTATGATATGATACTAGCTGGTAGTTTAGAGAGATGTGACCACAACAGTGGTCAGGCCTTTTGCACTATGCATTCAGATCGTCAGTATTTAGTTTCTCCTTTCACTTTGTGCTTTAATTTATTATTTTCTGTTCACGTTCAAACCAGAACTGAAGAAAAGTATATGTTTGTGCTTTAATATATGCAAAAACAGTTCCAACTGTTACACGTCTAATGAACCTGCTGTAGACAGTGCATGAGCAGTCCAGCTGCTTTTACTCTGATCATCACAAACACACACAGCTTTCAGTGCCAGTCGTACTGTTTTGTCTGCAAACAAAAATGAAACAGGTTATTCCATCTGTTGGGGACTGTTTGAAAAATCATTGGCGCTAAAGCTTATTCTCTTTCTCTCTAATAGAGCACTCATAGTGAAAAACAACTGTAATGAAAATCTGTGGAATCAGTCTAATGGCTCCCTGAATGGCTAAAAAAGCCAGTGCATGAAAAATTAACATAATATCCCAATTTAAAGATTAAATATCTCAACATTCATTTGCTTTATATGACATTTGGTTTTATGGTTACATAAAAATGATGTGCATGTATTTCCAAACAGCCACAGTCAGCGTGTTTCATCTCACCACATTGATTTGTTGAATTTAATGTTTCACTCTAGACACACTTTTATATAACATGTGTATCAACTGCACTTCTGTGATGGTGCAGATTAAAGTAAGCCTGTAGAGGCCAGTAGAAAAACAAAACACTCCAACTCTCAAGTTATAACTTCAAGTGTTTCTCTCAAGGTGGTGATTTACTTATTATCATTTAGATAGTATTAGAAACACCTTTATGATGTCATACAGGAAAACCAAATCTCACATGAGGTAATATGAAAGTAGAAATACAATTTTTCCCTCCTCTCAGCAAAGATAAATATTTCAACAGTTGCCTAATTTTCTGACCACACCCCCCAATTATTTTCATACAGTCCCTCTCTCAGGTGTCATAATCAGTCTGAAGCAGCTAGTTGTATTACACTGATATGGACAAACAACTGTGCAGACTTTTACAACTCTACTCTTTTTTCCCTTTTTATATGTCATTGATTGTTTGATATTTAGTGTTGTACTAATCTGATCAGTTGGTTGGTATTTAACTTAGAAAAAATCACAAAGCTGTTACAGATTTTTATTGTTTCCTCAATTTTCTGCTGTTTTGTGATCTCAGCAGTTTTCATTGTTTGATATTTGTACTTTTGATGTTCTTGCCAAAGATGATCCTGTTGCCTGATGAAGACGTTTTCTGAATCAAATTTAACATGCCACAGTCGTGTACTGAAATTTACGGTAGTCTCTGTTACCACAAATCTATGTAGAGATCTGCAGTGGGAATTATTAGAACATGGAATAAAGCGTTTTTCTAACTATTGTTCTCACTACTAAACACAGGTTTCTGCTGATGTGAAACAGATGTGTAAATCCTCCAAGTGTATTTATCAGAAAGTAGAAATTAAACATAACTAGATTTAATATTAAAGCTCTGACTGATATCCACCATTAAAATGTCAAGTAAAAGCCAAAATTACTCAGTGTCCCTCAGCAACCAGCTCATTATTTTATTAAATGTGTGGATGCTGCCATCTTGTGGTGAATGAGTAGTACGTCTCTGCTCACTACAAGCCTAAAACATTTTCCTTAGTGTGTGGATAAGCACTTTGGAAAAACCACTAGAAACAGGTTGCCTTTCAATGCAACTTTATCACGATAAAGTCAACAAATCATATGAAACAAGTTGTCAAAAAGCTGAAAATATATCACTGTACAAAGCAGGAAAAAGTTGTATCAAAGTATATTGATGCTAATATGAATGAACACATGTGACCACTGCGTTTCCTGACGGCATTGACGCAACAAACCTACGTCCGTCTTTATTTCCCTCAGCAACTCCCAACAGTTATTGTTGCAGTACAAGTCTGGCAAGCTACTAGTAGGGAGTAAGTTCAGCAGCAGGAAGGAGTGTTTTCTCACGGCAGTCATGACTGTAAGTATGATCTCTGTTGACTTTAATTCTTCCGTACATGTGTACATGTGTAGAGAAGAATAGTGCAGGGCTGTTAAATAAGATTCTTAGAGAGCAGGAGTTGTTCTGCTTTGCTGCACCTGTAGTTGTGTGTAAATGTAATGAAGCAACAAGTCTCAGCTTGTTCTTGACTATTGAACAGGAACAATGAAACCCACACAAGAACAATGAAACTCACACTGTCAGATCAGTTTCAAGACCTCTCCTCACTTCCCACCAGGAGTCCTTCAATAAAGCAGCAGAGGAGGTGAAGGTACTGAAACAAAGACCAGACCACGGAGAAATGGCTGCACTTTATGGTTTATATAAACAAGCCTCAGCTGGTGATGTTAATATAGGTGAGTCACTGTAGTCTTAACAGTTTTTGAACACTTTTAATGTTGTAGAATTCAGAGGGAAACACTAAAATGTTCCCAAACACGTGCACAGGGAGGAGGACTTTAAGACGGGCAGGGTGGGGACAAAAATGAGGTCGGACACGTTTGGTGTCAGACTGAGTGATGCCAGACTGATTAGTCCTGCATGACTTTATCTTGTCTTTACATTTGCTTGAATGTATTTTACTGCACAACACAAAGGCACAGATGTTATTGATATTTCCTCCATTGTTTTTAATGTATAGCCTACTACTACTACTAATTAGTTAATAAATTAAATAGTTATGTGAAATCCCAAATTCACTGAATAGAAAAGGACGTGACCTCAGTGCTCTTTTAATGTCCATATAAATGCAGAACTCAAGTAGCTTTACAGTTTTATTTCAGTCTTCAGTAATGGAGGAACATGTGTGTCGCATTGTGGTTGTTTATCTTTAGTACCATTACATTGATGGTTGATTTTACCCATACAGATCGACCAGGGATGTTTGACATCGTTGGAAAAGCAAAATGGGATGCATGGAAGGCAAAAAAAGGTCCGAACATCCATAATCAGATAAAGACACTAAAATGTAATCTTCTGACTGTAAATGTAATCTGCCTAAAAATGTATTTGCTTGTTTCTGTTTCTAAACCAACAGGTCTGTCCAAAGATGAAGCAATGGCCACCTATGTTGAATTGGTGGAGAAGCTAAAAGCAAAATATGGAATCTAGAGTCTGCTTTTCAGTTGTTGTATTTTCACTGTAATGTTTCCCACTGTGTCTCAGTAGAAACTACACCCACCTTCCTGTTTCATTGTGTTTCTTAAAAAGCAACTTGCCTGCCAAAGCACATTTGAACGTTTTTTTATTCATATTGAAGCCAGAGCCCGCAGGTGATTTGCCTACATTAGCACAAAACGTGCAAACTGGGGGAAGAGCTATCCTGGGAAGAGGTAAAACAATATTAGGATCAGGATCAGGATAAACTTTATTGTCCCTTGTGGGGAATGTATTCATGTCTAGAACATCTGACTCTCATAAATAAGGACTTACAGTTATAGTGATGTCAGATTGAGTCTGAGACTTCAAACTTCAAACATATGAAGCCTCTGGTACAAACTGGAGGCAAAGAAGATCATCAGACAGAAGGAGTGTATGCAAATGTAACTTTATTATACATCAACTAAAAACAATGACAAACCCTCAAATAATATGACAGTGCCACCCGACTGGTAACTGTCAGCAGAGATGGTTCATCTTGCAACTGCAAGTTGATTCATTTCTGACAATAGACTCAAACTATGAGTCAGGCCAAAGGTCAGTGGCACAGAAAGTGTTAATTGAAGCAAAACAAACAAACAAAAAAAGCTGTGGCGTTAAAATGAATTTGACTCTCTGCACTAATCCAAGATCCATGGTTTATTGATGAGAAGTGAAGGAAAATGAGCCGATCGCAATTTGAATCACATCCCCACGGTATCGACAGGGAGCCCCCCGGTTGGCGGGCCACCTGGAGAGCACGGCAGCAGGGAGACCTGTGTCTGTGGAGTCCCACTGTGGCTGATGGAGCCGTGATGCTGCCTGCGCCGACTCGGCAGGTGCTGAGTGAGCCTCCACCTCCTCCACCTCCTGTGAATCTCATGCTGCACCTGGAAGTAGAAATTGTGCAAAACCCTGATTTTATTTAATATGTATATATATATGTACATATAAAAAATTAGCAAACCAGTTCTTACCTCTCCATTCACAAAGCAATAAAGCACAGCAACCACAAAACCCTTAAAGATGTAAAAACAGAAAAGTTACTAGTTGTATTTATCATTATTATTCTTAGTTTATTGGAAGCTTTAACTCTCTCATACATACAGATTTTTTTACCTGTGTGGATGACAGAGCGAGCTCTGCAAAGGTCCATATCTTAAACACTGTGCTGCTGACTTCAACAGGTAAGAAAACAAACAGGATGTAGTGCAGACCAAACAGAGCCACCAGAAAAAATGTGGATTTGATCAGCCTCCTGGTGGAAGAAGAAGACATTTCCCCTCATTGATAATCAATAGAAGAATCAGTTCCCTGTAGTCTGCAAAATCCTATCATTGTCCATCATTCTCTACAGGAAACCATCAACATTTACATTACAACAGTGGGCATCAAAAGGGCAGTATGACATGGTGTAGCTGTAAAACTAACCTAATCTTTTAATACACTCTGTTCCTTACACATAGGAACAACCTGGCTTCAACTTTACAGGTGTCAGTGACTATGGTCACTACTCACTTGTACTGGCTGAACTCATTCCTCTGTGCCACTGGCATTCTCAGTTTGCTCACCAGTATCCTCAAGATCCTCAAGAAAAAGATAAGATTCATCTGAAATGATTGAAACAAATGAACACTCTTGTTATAAAATGCATAATGCAAATGTGTCATTGTGACATTTTGTCCACTTTCTTGAGGCACCAGTAGCTGGTCAACTTCCTCAAGTTTTGTCATCACTGTGAGGTTGTCAGGCAACTAACCTTCACCTGCTAGCTTTACCTTTAGAACTGTCACATATCTTCGTTGCTTTTTTTAAATTTAAAAATCAAAAGATGAAAAATAAAAAAAGATATCTGTACTATTAACATTAAATAAAAAAAAAGAAGACATAAATTAGAAGATGACGAGGCGTGTTTTAGTGAGGAAGAGGAAAACACTTCTTACAGATATAGTCAGAAGAACTGGCACTCGGAGTATCCACCAAATCCATTCATGGTTTCTGGTTTCCCAACAGCTTTGGCAAAGAGATAAGAAATGACTGTAAAATCATCCTCTGTGATCATTTTCAAATGACTGAGTGAGCGTGATCTGTACTGTCCTTACCCTTCATCTTCGTAAAAATACTTGGCGCAACCCCAGGAGACAATAACACACAGTGGTAAACCTGTGTGATGAAGTAAATCTTGGTTAAATCCATAATAAAAATATATATATATTTTTTACATGTGCCGCCTGTCTTTTGTTAGCAGGTGTCCCTACCCCAGCTCAGGATGATGTACCAGGCGAGGTGTTTCTTCAAGGAGAAGAAGGAGCGGCTCACCAGGGTAAACAGGAAGTGACCCTCCACCAGCAGCCAGCTGTAGTTGGCCAGGATGGAGTAGTTGGAAAACATCAGGACAAGCTTACACGCCACCTGTCGCCCAGGGTTACAAGAAGAACAAGGTGAGTTAGTATCTTGTCTTTGGTTGAATACAGTTAAAATACAAACCTTCAGTGCCATCTTTTAGATCATTTGTACAGCACACCAAAACTACTCATACTGGATAGTAGTCACAGTGGTAGAGCTCTTCATTAGTAAACAGCAGAGAGTCTCTGATGAAGATGAAGATGGCTCTCAGGATGAAGGAGATGAAAAGCTGGATGTGGATGTAGTTCCTGGTGCAGTGCAGCTTCCTGAGGAAATATTAACATACACACGCACTTTAAGATGAAAGGTTCAAAGATGATCGCACAGTTACTTTAATTAAATAGGTGTAAAGTTTCTTACCTAAACAGAGAGAATATGGTGATGGCAATAGTCAGGGAGATGAGAGAGAGTGTGTACCCAGCTGTGTACATGGTCTTCACATGGGAGAAGTACAAATGGGAGTCTGGGGACTGAGCAAATGAACAGGAACAATGCTAATCGCTTTCAAAGCAGGGTGATTTGACAGCACATCTAACACCACGTCAACTGTTTAAAAAAAAAAACAGTGTGCAGGGACCCGAGAAGATGCTTAAAGTGACCTGTCATTTACTGTATGCTTGATTCAGGATTTGGAAAGTGTAGCAGTTAAGTGTAACATTTAGCCTGAAGGTTGTGCAGCCCATAAAGAAGAAAGGCACAGCATTCTGTCAGATGTTACTGCATAACTGAGTCAATTTATGTGTCACATTTAATGGAGAAAATTAACATGTTTATGTTAGATAACACCCACCTCTCCAAGAAAGTGGAACGACTCATTAAAACTGTAGCCACATGCATCTTCATGTGGAACCAGTAGGTCTGTCCAGCCATTGGCAGTGCAGTTGCGATGTACTTTTCCTGGAAATTAGCAATAAAATCACCGTTTTACATTTTAAAACTAAGAAGATCTATATTATATTGTTATATATTTTATATTTATTTTATTATATTTGACAGTGGAACAGCTGAAAAAACACGTTCCCCTCTTCAGGTGCATCAATAAATCTGTGGTTCTTCAAATAAATTATGATAAAATCTGTCATCATCATCTGGCAAAGTAAATGTAGCACTCAAAACGTGTTACCCAACATCTCTATGTACACATGCCCTTTATGACTAAATGTTTGGACAATGACAACTAAGAGGCAGAAGCTGTCTCGGTCCTTATGAAAACAAAAGAGCTTCCTGGCAAATAATTAACCAGTGCAATCTGGTGTGCCTTAATGGGTGTTTGTGAATGTCTCTCCATGACTGTGTGTGTAGTCGCTCACCGTCTGAATTGAAGAACTCTGGACATGGTTGAGAGACTGTTTCCCCAAGAGAGGCAGGTGGCCAACAGTTCAAATCATCCCACATTCCCTTACAATGTACACTAATATTGTTTTCTGAATGGATGAAACAGAAATGACAGGTTTGATTTTTATATTAATTTGTTGGCTGCATAGACGGAGGCACATTATAAATTAGACTAAAAATAAAATAGGACTCTTGTCCTGCCATGGTCTTAAATTCAAGTTTACACCAAAACCACAATACATGGATTAAAAAGGGTCCTTCACATTAAAATCCATCCTGTTTAAGTGTGTTGTGCCTGCTGCCTTCTGGCTGCACTATGTCTTATGTCCACTAGGTGGCGATAAAACTCTGCATCTAAGATCTGTATTGTGAAAAGACTTCATTCATTTAATGGATCCACATTTTTATCAATGGGTCTTTTCAGGAAACAGTAATCCATTAGTAGTATTAGTATTTTTTTTTTTAAATATTGAGACAACCAGTTGAATGTACACAGTGTTGGGCATTTACCTGTTGTTTTTTGTGATTTAAAAAGTAGTACATCTTTCATGCACATTTCCTCTTCTTTAACAAGATTAACATGAGGATGGCATCCTGGTGATGATTTTACCTATAATAAAACACAGGTATATATGCACTGAATATCTTATTTCTATGTATATATTTAACTCAAGCTGCATCCTTTGTCTCACCTGTGGTAGCAGCAATACTCCAATAAGTCCAACTTTTCTCATGGTGTCCAACAAGTTCCTTTTTTCCATCAAGCTAGGCACCTAAACCTCAAGACGCATATGTGATTAGAATGAAAAGCGAGCATCCTGCCATGTAGCAGATATATGAGGTCTGAAAATCAAACATAGGCCTCCCCAGAGTGTCGATAACTATGCACAATATTCTTCAGGTCTATCTGATAAGCCGTTTTATCAAGGCAGCTATAATTTAAAGAGGGGCGTCCTGTTGTCACTTTCAGAATAAAGCATCTGTGTTAAAAACTATGGTGCATCAGTGTGAAAATACGATGTAAATTTGGTAAATGATCATAGTAAATAATGTGTTAAGATATATAATATGTTTAGAGGATATATCTATAGTCAAAAAATCATGGGGCAATACAAATCGCTGTATGTTTACAGGGTACGCTTTTATTTTGAAGGTAAAACGGTCAGCTTCTGGTCATAGTTTGGGTTCTTGACGTAGTTTAATGGAACTTGCTGCCGACCAATCTTATCGCCGGGAGGCCAATTTGTCCCGCCTCCTTAGCGCCCTACTGTCACTATGGCAACGGCAGTGTTTGACAGTGGGGTCTCATGTCAACAGTGGAAGGCTAAACGCTAACCTCTGGTACGAAGTTAAAACGTAATATGTTTGTTTGTTTTTTTTCCTTGAATAACAAAAAGCTGTCAAGTTTCTAAACACAAGTAAGTTCTTAAGTTACTCTCAAAAGTAGAAAAAGTAGAAGCTGTTGAAACCTTTGTACGTCGCCTCTATTTAAATTGACAAAAATTTAAGCAGTTCAATTAAGCTAAAGAGGTAGCTAATTTTGTCTGCGTAATTCGCCTTCTCGTTTTCACATGTCAATGTATTTAACTGTGTGTGTGTGTGTGTGTGCATGCATGCATGCGTGCGTGCGCGTGTGTGTGTGTTTGTAAATATAAGTATTTATTATTATTATTTATTATTATTATCACGGTAGGCTGCACAAATACTGCAGTGGTGGAGTACTGCACGTGCCGCCTCATGGAATTATGACCGTTAATTTAAAAAGTATCCGAGTAAAATCACTGAATAACGTCCTCTCAGTCCATATTTTATATAATATTCATAGGTTTACCAATATAATATTTTCTAACACACTAGTGTCCCCTTGACTGTCCCCCAGCCGTCTGTCATTTATTTCCCAGAGCTGACCCTGTAGCCAGGATGGAGGTGGCCCTCTCTGCCCTGCAGATACTCTCAGAGCCCCTGAGGAAGGGGACTCCTCTGCCTCTTAGTCAGCTGGTGGAGGAGAGCAGGAGCAGAGGCAACATCCCCAACCATCTCCTAGAATCAAGTACATATTGATACGTAATATTAATGCTGTTTTCTTACTGCCACCAGTGAATATTAAACCTCACTGCAACAAGCAAACTTGGATACAGTGCTGCTTGGTTTGGGTTGCATGTCCTTTTGTGTTATGTTGTAACCCTCAAAATGTGATTCATATCTCAAATTTTCTTTATTGGTAACCTGTCTGAGTATGTGAGTAAGCCTGCAATAAGTCAGTTTTCTATTATGCCCAAGCTTATTGAGCTTCAGTGATTTGTTCTTGCTCTCCTTATAGAAATCTATGCCAAACTGAAAAGCAACAGCCTGATCCAAGCCGAGCCCCCAGAGCTTCACTTCAGTGGGTTTGAGGTTGGGAAGGATTACCTAAAAATTCTGGTAAGGAGAATACTGCTGAGGTTTTAATATCCTTGAAGTTTTTACAATTAGTCATTTTAATTTCCCTTTCACGGGGTAAATTAGACAGCTAATTTACTGATGGCTAAGATATGTTTTGAATGAATATTATAGTGCCAGTAAGCTTTATTTGTCAGTCCTTTATTAGGGGTGAAAATTAATTCCTCCGTCTTTAGTGTGAAATGCAAGTAGAGGACAACAACAGACAAGGCAATAAGTGTATGATTACACAGTACAAAGCAGAAAGTCCATTAAGGGTTAGGGTAAATCAGTTCTTCCACATACCAGACTGATTTTACACACACTGGTGAATCCTGGTGTTGTTTTAATTTAAATTTAATAAATTCTTACTGTTAAATGTTTTGTTTTTGTTTGCTGAGTTTGTTTTTATGTAAAGCACATTGAGTTGCCTCCTTGGTATGAAATGCGCTATATAAATAAAGCTGCCTTGCCTTGCCTATATTATTATCAGCAAACCTGATGATTACCTTGATACATGGTTGGTGTCCAAAATTGGAGTGTTTGTTCATCACAGTCTGCTGTATCATTGTGTCAACAAGGGTCCTTTTCAAGGTGTAATATTGCTATGCTGCATTCTCAGTGGAGTCATTATGCAAGCTGTCAAGTGGATCGGAGTCTATTGTGACAGAAATTTATGTATGCATGACACTGAAAACCGCTATCATGAGTAAATTATGTTTTTATTCTGTCATGCATACAAGCACTGTATGTTCTGCTTATTGAACCAATAACTATAGTGATGTAGTTTACATTTTCAGACAATTAAAATAATCTTCACACCTTAATTGTCTTTAACAAAATGTAAAAATATTTACTACCCCATCCTGGAGAAAATTCAGTACTAATCAGATAATTTGTCTTGCCTTTTTTCCCCAGGCTTTTAAGACAAAGTTAGCAAACTTAAATTCTGCCTCAAGCCTAAACACATCTCAGGATACTTTATGTACCCAGCAAAACCACATAAAGTTTGTAGTACTTTGAAAAAACATATAAGTAAGTAAACATACAAAGTATTAAAAGCTCATCTTGCCCTATCCCATCATAACTTCCTCTCATTTGTTTTCTGTTGTGGACACATTTGATTTAATTGAATGGGCACTAATTTCACCCTCCATATATGTGATGAGTCACTGTAGGCTGGATGAAACCATCAGGAATATGGAAATGGTTTTCTCAAGTGTGTATGATTGGATGGAAATGACATATCCTCATCTCTGCTCTCTTCCTCTCCCACAGAAACTAATCAACAGCTCATCTGAAGTAATGAATATTCATATTATTCCCACCCAAACCAAGCACTTCCAAACAACTTACACCAAAAAGGTATTTTTGTTTTATTACAAATTGTTGACCTGAATATAAAATTATGATTCTGCTTGTCCATTAGTGCAATCAGGGCTATTTCTGGTGATTCCATCTTCTTCTGTGTATTTTCTCTCAAGTATCGACTCATCCCCGGCCTCGCCTACACACTCAAGGTCCAATTCTGTCCTGATGAGTGGCGTTACTTCTATGACTGCATACGGGTTCACTGTAAGGTCAGCATCACTGCCTCTGTCGCCACTGTGGAAATCACACATGATTCTCAAAGGACATAGGACATATATTTACATTAAGTTCCTAGAAAGATACAGCAATCTACTAAAGCTAAACCATGTAATATACAGTCAAATAAACACAAGGAATGATAAGTTATGTCTTTTGATGATACTTCCCCATGTTTACTGTCAGACCTCTCCCATCCGTGTGTTTCTTTTACCCTCCATCTCTTCTCTTCTCTCTCTTCCCTGTTCGTTCAACCCGCCTGCAACCTTTCTAAGGGGGAAGAGAACCTGTTAATTCCAGTTCATGCTTACCCTGTCATCGATGACCTGCACATCCCCCCTCACATCCACCTACCAACCGTACCACTTGGACAAAGGTGTGTGTGTGTGTGTGTGAATACTGTACACACACTGTGTGCGTTGAGCTCCACGACGGGCTGTGTTTTGACCTCCTGTCTGCCTGAGGGCTTTCCTGTCTCTTTGCATTTTTCCATACAACCAACCATGCTTCTATTCACCCGATGGTGTCAAATCATTAAAAAAATAATCTCATCTTTTTTTTTCCCCCTGACCTGTCTCTAGTGTAAACCATGTTATTCCTCTGAGATGCAGCTGTCCCATTGACTTTGAGTTCCAGGTGTATGTTATTCAACCCCATGAGGCATTTACCATCCATCCATTCACAGGTAGGGACACGTGAAATCATAAATGTCTGTAATTGCCTTGCATATAATTTTTACAGTACATTTTGTGGCTTATTTGTAGTCTTTAAAAGATCTAATTAAGGTAAATGGATAAATTAAGTCGTTTTTCCATTTATATTACTATTTTAGGCTACCAGGTAAGAAACACATCCTATTTAGAGAGCAGATGAGCTGTGTTTTCTCAATACCCTGTACGTCTATGTTTTGTGTATTAAACTAGTCACTACAGAGCATGAAGGATGCCTTCAGTTTCCACACACTGACATTAAGCAGTATTCATGATCTGGGAAGCATCATAACATGTGGCGGAAAAGGCACTTGGGATCTGAATTACTGCTGCAGCTTTAACTCGGTACAAACTTTGAATGAGGAGAACAGAGACAAATGAGTTTCTTCTTTTGGAAATGCTTTTTTCTTTTTTTTTCTTTTCCTCTCTACATACAACGTTACAGCGTCTGCAGCTGACACCAAAAGAGCACTCAGCTACACAGTTGTAATTCAGCACATTATTTCCTGTAGCGGTAAATATCACACTCATTAGTCATTTTTAAGGTCATTTGTCACTTACTTGTAGCCAGTCATTAATTCATACTCCTATCATCCCTATCAGATGAGCCCAAGAAACCCTGCAGGCACACCTAATGTTTCAAATGTGTTACTTTTACTGACAGAACAGTGGCTAATTGTTAATCTTAGTCAAGTTTACTTTTCTGCCACAACCACTTGGACTGGCAGAGGCTCAATGTTTTAAGCATTTTGCTTTTAGCCAGTTTACAGTGTCAACTTTTTAGCCAGTATTTTATTGAGATAATTTGCTAAATATCTAAAGTTTTTTCTAACTTTTGGCTGTTTTATTCATTGATTTATCTTTTAGCTTGAAGTACCCCCATGGTTGTGTGCAAACATACCACTCATAGGGAATCACTAAACTGCACAAAGCAAATATGCACGCCCATTCATTCCTTTTGTTTTATCTTTGCACTTCCAGGAGTGATACCAGCCAATGGTCAGGTAAAGCTCACAGTGACCTTCACTCCTCTCCAGTATGAGACCTCTCAGGTCACCATCCAGCTGGTCGTCTCACAGTTCAACACAAAACCCTACCTGTGTACCATCACCGGGAGCTCTGCCCCTCACCAAGCTCAGAGGTAATTAGAGGAAACGATTATTCAGTTGAAAAAATCTACAAGTAGTCAAAAAGGCAATGCAACATGTGAATTCATAGATAGATTCTCCATGCAGATAGCACAGGTACTGTTATCCCACACAGCTATTTGTTTAAGGGGAGGTCCTTTGTTTTCCTCCACATCTTTCTATCTTGTCCTTATCATGCTTATCTTACTGTACTATCTCAGTCAAGCTTTTCAGTCACTTTATGACAGGTTTTATAGACACTGTGATGGATTATATATAAATACATGGGTATATATATTGGGTCCAAAAGTCTGAAACCACTTTCTCAAATTTGTCTCAAACTGTGACTCGAGACTAAATGTCTTCAGGTGAATGATATATTAAAGGAAGCACCTGAATAAATGATTATAGAAACATAATGAATGCAGCTGCTTCCACACAGGTGCAGTGCACGGTATAATTAAGCAATTAACATCCAATCATGCTCTGTGACAGGTGAAAAAAGGCTGAGTAGGCTCAGTTCAGTCTAATTTTGGGTCAAGATGGAAAGAGGAGAAGCTCTATGAGAGTCTGAAAGAAGGTTGATTGTCAGTGCCTGGATGGCTTCAGTCACAAAGACACAGCTTCATTGCTGTGTTTCAATAAGAACAGTGGCTTGAGTTACATCTGCATTAAATCTATAGGAAGCAAGATTGATCCAATGACAATTACATAGAGAGGGATATTATAGTAGTTTTCATTAGCAACAGTAATCTTAATAATAATATTTAAATGGAATAATGAAGTGAAGTCTCTCCCTTCTCCTCTGCTGTTCAGTAATTTCAGCTGTCATGTCTACCAATGTCATCTGGACTAAAAAAACATGCTACTGACTGGACTCAGAGAAAACGGCCTTGTGTGCTGATTAGAAGTTCCCATTTGTTTTTTTTTTCTTTCAGCTAGTATAATGTTTAATTCTGTTCCCATGAGAAAGAGGGTGCTATCCATCACACAGCAGTAGCTCCATCCAGTGCACTGTCTTGGTGTTATCTCGGCCAAAAGTTAATAATTCATGAAAATAGCTCGGTGGCTGGTGCAGTGATATCAAGATTGATATGCCACTCGATGGATGTTTAGCATATAAAACATTCTGTTTGTTGTTCCTCTCAGTGGAACCAAATAAAAGATGAGATATGTGCAAGTTTTGCCTGCCTGATGTATATGATGTAGATACAGGCTATTCAACTATCTAGCTAGGTATTTCACTTGTTTTCCTAATTCTTTTAATTCACTAAACATGGCATGCTTTAAGCTTACTGTTTCATTTATTGTTTTTCTTTTTCATTTTTCCATCCCAATCAGATCTTTCTACAAGTAACAAGTTTGTAAGCTGAATAAGTTGAAAAAATAAATGTTGATTGCATTCAAATCAGGATTTTGCTTTTGTTCAGTCATGTGCACATTTCTGTTTAACCGAGTTTTACTCCATCACTCCTGCTTTTGTTTCTTTCTTTCTCTGCGTTATAGTCAGCTGGAAAGGAAGTTGGGTTATGCGGCACCTGAAGAAAACAAAGGACCTTCACATGTCAACCAAGTGCCCCCTCGAGCTAAAACCAAATACAGATCAAGCAAGGAGGCTGACAAATCAAAGGTAGCTTACTGGTGAAAATAAGCTCTGAATTAGCTGTAGCTTTAGTCCTGACATGAATCACAGTATAGATATGAAAAGGAAAATGTAATGCTCTTTACCAGTAAAATGTACTGAAATTAATTAGTGTTCACTTTTGATTATTACTTTTTATTTTTGATGAAAGACTTGAGAATAACATACTTGGTGTTCTTTTTGTGACTTTTTTTCTTCTCAGCAGTTAGAAACCTAGTAATAATAAAACTTCACTTTCACTGCACATGTAATACTCATCATTTCTTGCAGTGGTTTGATTTCTATTTCATTCCTCGCTGCTTATTTCTGTACCTGTCCTCTAGATGTTGTTGAAAGATCAGCCTGGACTGAAGCCAGCGGTGGATGTTTCTACCCCTGCAGGCGTTGCCAAGGTGCTGATGAAAGACACCAGTAAACTCAGCTCTAAAGCCCTGAGGGAAGGTAGATGCAACTCACTGTTTTACTTTCAAGTTTTGAGTTGAGTTTTTGTGACATGGATGTCACCTTATTAAACTGTGTGTTATAAATGAGCTTCATTGTATTAAGGTCCTGCCTCTCACCTCTTATTTTCTCTTCTCTTCAGCCATGTCCTGTCCCAGTGTGGTTGGTCTGCAGAACAAGCAGATGAAGGAGGCACTTTTCATAAAAAAGGTTCAACGACATGTAAAGGAGGAGCAAGCCAACCATGTTCGCTGGTAGGTTAAAATACAACTTAGAAATTCAAGGCATGTGTAGATTTTTAGAGTTAAACTTCCAAACAAGCTTGATATAATTAATCTGTGATAACAAAGTGTTGGATGAGAGGATGCACTGACAAAAAACATGCCTCACTTAGTCTCATTGGTTGGTTTACCAGAAATAAAGAGGTTCTGGAAGGAAATTATTACAAAAATTAAAACAATTATCAGAAAGCTTCTTTTTTTGGATGTTAGTAGATTAGTTGCGCTGCCAACAGACATTTAGCATCAGAGTGATATGCTGTATATTTGTTTAATTTTTTTGAAGGGTCTCTATTCTTTGAACAGAAACACACCCATATACATATATATTTATATATATTCCTCATTCAGGCAAGTTCACCTGGGGAAAGATCCTGTGTCAGAACAAACCAGGAGGCAGATACTGGAGGAGAGAGAGATAGCCCTGCATGAATACATGGTAAGGATGGTGTGGACATAGAGAAATATTTAGAGCCAAGGTTTTCAATGTCTGACACTGTGGAGCCTCATGAGAAAAATCTGCCATCCTACTCACCCAGTCCTATTATTATTCTTTCTCTCACTTCAGTTTAGAAGGATAATTGTGGGGCTCCGAGGTGAACTGTCAGTTAGTTAGAAGTTGGCAACAGTTTTTACTGTCACCACTGTTGATAACTAATCTCTCATCCCAACTCCAAAAGCATACCAATGTCATAATCTGATGCCGCTGGTGCATTGTTGGATCCTCACTGCCATTTTCACCATTTAAAATAAATCACTCGGCATCTGGGATTGATTGATTTTCAAGTCACCAAGGGGTATGTGCACACACAGCCAAAGTCACATCAGATTTGAAATACAAGTCTGTGTGTGTTTGTCTCCCCAGAAAAAAGTTATTTGAGTAGTTGACAGAATTCTCATAGACACTCAACAGGACTTCCTCCCCCGTCTCCTCTCCACCTGCACTGTTTATAAGAGACACACACACACTGATGTGATCTCCGTTTACAATCTCATATCGCCACATTGGTGTTTAATGGGAACTCTGCTGTTTTTATGATAGGAAGAGCTACTATCTTCTTGTATAGGCCATCTTAAAATCTTGATTACAGGCCAGAACTTAAATAAGCCAGCTGATAAACCTCCTTCCTCTGTTTACATGATAGTGAATAGGTCTGCAGACACAGTCTCTTTATCAAATATAGGTAGATGAGACTCTGCTCCACATGACTGGTTGTGGTTGCTTGATTCACAGCGTTAAGACATCATGCTTATTACCGTACTTCCCATGATAAGCCAAGGCATTTCAAGGTGTTCCTACTATAGAGGATAAACTTGTTGGAATATTCTTTTTCCGCTGAGCTTGCACCATCTGTCTCTCCCTTTGCACTGTACCGATTTTAGTATGATTTTTATACTGTAGGTGTCTTACCATGTTCAGACAGCACGACAACCTACAAACATAAAACACTTTCCATATGATGGCTGCTTCTTTGTGTTCGGTGTGAAAATGTCAAACGATGTTAAACATTAAATTTATCAAAAAACTATTTGCATTGTTGTTGCGTGCTTGTTAGTAGCTTTAACAGCTTTGCACTCCCTCATATTGCCACGAGCATGACTTCAGATTCTTATGCTTTTTTTAGTCCCCTTCTTAAATCTGTCCCAAATATGTCTCTTGATATCTTAAGAAACATTATAGTGACCCTGCTAACTCACTGCGTTATAGGTAAGACAGGGAGATGGAAGGGAAGAGGAAGACTTTGCTGCTGGGCCACCTAAACTTTCCTCCAGAAGAGTGCTTTGTGAAGCTGGAAAGGTAAAGCTCTACTTCTGTGATGTTTCCCTTGAGAACTGAACTTTCACATTTCACTCACTTTGCTCTGCACAAGCATGACAGGTTATGTAAGCTGTGTATAATATGATGTAATAACAATGATATGTGTGTGTGTGTTTCTTCACCCAAAGTAAAGTCTCAGACAGCATAATATCTGTCCAAATAAATGTCTGAAAGTAGAGAACCCTGGTTGCAATCGGCACAGTGTTCAGTTGATGCAACATATCAATATTTTGTCAGGGTGAATTTATGAATAAGGCTCCACTAAGTCAGTCATTCAGGATTATTCATTTTCCTACACGTGAATTTTTTTTTATTTTTTTTTTATTTTTTATAAAACGTTGGTTTCAGTGATGTTAGATGGAATGAATCTGTTGCTCCCAGCCATTTTCTGTGGTTGAATTCAATCTAATATTCACTATTTTACAATCCTATCTTTTGTCATTTAAATACTCCAAGCTGAGACCTTATGAAATTCCACTTTATGGTTCTTTTCAAATGAACTCAATGTAACAATGTCAAACAAGCGTACGAAATTCAGCAATAAATGTATTTCTAACCTCCCCCAGGCCCCAGAGGGAACCCCGTCCTTCCAGTTTTACCCCAGTTTTCGTTGGGAGTTGAGACAGAGAGCCTTCAGACTGTTCCAACAGGGAGCACGCAAGGTATGCACATCTATGTACTGTATAGTCACTAAGGTAATGCACACATGCGCAAGCATTTGAGACGCACAGCACATACACACTTTTCCTCTCTCCCTCAGGAGAAGGCTACAGCCCCTGCAGCCGTGTCCCTTTAGTCCAGCCGTGTGTAAACTCCACGCTAAATGTATAACATTCTTCACCGTACAGTCGAGCTTCCTGGGTGCAGTGCGTTCCAGTAAAAGCAGAGTAATCTCACATGGCCTCTTAAAGCCACATGAAGAGCCTGCTTCCCTTTTCCCCAGTGGAAACTCAAAGTATTAGTGCTATTTCTGAACACTGCGTGGACCTAATAGGTTGTTATTCATGTGTCGGTGCATTCAAGACAGCTGACTCAAGATGACACTCTTTTTTATAAATATAAAACACCAGTAAAAAGATGAATATGTATCCTTCCATTGTTATATCAATTATTTATGGATAAAAAACCTTAAATTTTAAAGTCCTACAGCATTCACATTGTTAACTTTAAAACTTTTTGAAACCTTTCGGTTGTAACAGTCACAGAATTAGTAGGGACAATAATGAATATTTATTTAGTTCCGATCATACTTTTGTCTGTATCAGTTACCTGGAGCTATTATTATGTGTTATATCTTGAGTCAAAGAGTGGAGCGGATCTTCCACTAAATGGGTTGAGGGTTGGTGCACCATTCCTAAGGCCCTCCAGTCTAAATGTTGAACCCCAATTTGCCACAGAGAACCCACAGTTTATTCACTTTATTATATTTTATTTACCTGTTACTAGGCAGCACTTATTACTGTCCACTTGCTTGGTTTCTTGTGCCTTTTGTCACTTCACCTGGACTCAGGCAGATGGCAGAAAACGGCTTGTGAGTCTTTATGAGTCATTACAGAATAAAGAAAAACTGAACTTGTATAAAGCAGTAGCACACTGTTCCCTCTCACAGGTTGTGATCCAATGCCGCATGAAGCAGAGATTGGCGTGTTTGAAGAAGATGAGGAACTTGCCCTCGGCACAGAAAGGTGCCTCATTCAGAAATAATCTCATTATGCTGTGTCAGGAAAACATGCTTGATTGAATTTATTTCTTCAGGTAAAATTGAAATGAAATCCCCTCAGGTTAATTATCAGATTCTTTGAACATACAGTATAGGCATGCTACAGGAACACGGCTTACGGCTATGTTATGGTATTCTGTGCATTTAGTTATACTTCTGAATCCTGAATACTTCTTACTGACCTGAACAAATAGAAATCTATAGAAAAGAAAATCTTTTATAATGGTCTTACATTTTTTTATTTTCACTTTAGTTGACAAGGAGAACACATGTGATCTGAAGATCTCCCCGGACAAAGTCTTTCCATTTTCTTTCCCCATTTTCCCTGATGAAGATGACTCACTGGTGAGTAGCAAATTGTAAAAGTTACTGCAGATTACGTTTTTTTAGTTGTGTTTGAAGATTATTGTCAAAGAAAGAAATCAGCAGCCTGTCAGCAAAAGAGTTTGATCTCTCTGTTAAATCCTAAATCATCTAAGTGGGAGACAAGCAACCACTGTAAACTGAGTGCTGGCCATTGTCCAGCACATGAAACCATTTTCATTCATTATTCCCCCTGAAAGGCGTCTTTGATCTAACCGTAGAATCACAGAGAGGTTCGGTTTTTCCGCACTTTGATTAAAATCTTTCAATTCCCTCTATGCCCTGCAGAGTAACAGTCTTGGTCTTCAACTGAACAAATAACGCCATTTGTCTCCTTGATATTTCCAGGCTCATAGTAATTTGGTGGCAGTGCCTGTGGATCCTATTGATGTGACTGTGACAATGCGTGTTCCTCTCTTCAAGCTCGAAGTAGGTATTTCTGCAGCAACTGCTCTTCTGAACATTACACTTACGCATTGCTTGTACCTTGAGTGGATGCAATATAGTATATGCCACTTTATACTCTACACACTATTCTAAATGCATATGATAAGCAATATAATAAAATACAGTGCTTGTTAGAGAACAAACCAATGGTTTCCAATCTCTTTTGCTTGAGAATTCTCACTAACAATAAGTTGTCATTTGTAGCTGTGGCCCCATTTCACATTTTATATTCAGATTGTTTTTCCTTCTTCTCCTTCATCTTACGATGCCCAATATTTATTTAAGTGACCCTCTGGTGATGTTCGGGGACCATTGGACTATTTATCAGTCCTAGAAGCAATTTGATGTGGAGCAAGTGCTTTTTATAATCAAAGCATTTATTTTTTATTTTATTTTATTTTTTTTCTTCTTTTCTTTAGCTCATGTCCATTTACAAGTCATTTCGTAACTTGTCTGTTTTGATGTTTTGTTGCTATTCTAACTGTAGTATCTGCTGGGTCACTAGGTTCCTCAGCACTATAAGCTTATGGGCTACAAGCCTGTGTCAGCCTGGGAGGCGTTTAACTCTTACATCCCCACCACTCTGGCCAGACCACTCCGCACTGGACCTCCGGTAACTACACTGCTCACTCAAACATACACAATTAGCCATCGTGAGACAACCTCCACATTAATCATTCTGATCTTCTATGAATTTCTGCTTTGATCGCCCATCAGAATTTTACTTAATTGTTCCTTTTTAGGATATGGTTGGAGCCCAGTCTCCCTCAACAGTGGAGGCCAACGCAGAGAACCAACAGCAACATGAAAATGAAAAATCCATTGACCCTGATGCTCTCAGCTTCACGGCCCCTGAAGCTCTGCTTGGACCTTTTCCTGCAAACCCACTCAGAATCTTTGTAAGGCTTCTTATCCAGTTTGCATACGTGACACATGATGTGTTTAACAGTGGAAGATTATTTTAATTAAAGTAGAATTGTGTCTATGTTCATCTTGTGATATTGTTGTTTAGAATCCAGCTCCAGGCCTGCAGGCTTACAAACCAACCCCTAAATACCTAGAGAGTGACCTGGAGTTCCACCTCTGCCCTCTCCCCAGGTAAGACAGGTCCCCTCCAGTCACATGGTCCATTTCTCTCTCTTGGGCCTCAAAACAGTTGCACTAAAACACTGCTTTCTGTTGCAGGTACACAGTCCCTGAGAGCAACGTGCGTGACATGAGGGCATCAGCACTGCACACACAGAAGAAGTTTCTGGACCGCAAGGTTGGTGACTTTGTAGTTCGTGAGTTTCTTTGGAAAGCTTTTAGTCTTGTCCTGAAGGCACTTGGATCCCATTTTGATAATTTTAGTTTAAACATAGGAAGAACATCTTCCTGCTGGAGTGAAGTGTTTGATAATCACTGTTATTTTTCAGTAAAAGTCAGTGTGACTCCCGTTTTAGATCTAAAATGTCATCTGTTCCGATGCAGATAAAACTCTTTTTACTTTTTCTCATCAACAGGAAGTGATAAAAGGGGTTATGATGTGGAAGAACTTTGAGGCGATTACCTTGAGCTCTCTGACCAACCAACCTGCTCTCACCAGTGATTGTGCCCTGCAAAGGTAGGTCAGATCTAAAATTAGTTTGTTCTCCTGAAAGTGTTTATAATGTGAGCTGTATAGTGAATAGCCTCTGACCTACCTGCTGTTCTATTTGACGACCAGTTTTTAGTTTGCCATTAGTTGTTGGAGTTGTACTTTTATTAACACTTAATCACTGTGTATAGAAAGTTGTGCCAGTTCCTGTTTTTCCTTAATTGAACAAGGCAGTGAGAATGACTTCATACTGAGAGCAGCCACCTGGAGATCAAACAAGAGGGTTCATTCACCCTGAGCACCCTCATGTGGAAGTAGTCACTGAGAAGCTCCGGCTGGTGAAATGTGGGATCACAAAATACCAACACAAGTTTACATTACTTGTTTACAGAGTAGAGAGTGGCTGTTCGTCTTCTGCTGCAGAGTCTGCCGAGAAGTTTAAACTAATGACCAAATTAATTTTTATAAAATACATTAGCCTGGAATCTTTCTGTTTCCTTCCTCCTCAAGTCATACCAGTGGATATTCATCCTCTCTACACCCCCTGATAAGCCAAGAGGACACAGGATGGGTATTTAATAGCTCAGGATCCCACTCATCATCTCAGATACAGGTTCACAGAAACATGACTTCTTTCAGTCTTCAAAAATAGACATATAAGAGTCAAGTCCGCACAACCTCCAGCTCTTACAGGCTGTAGATTGTAGATTGCCTGAAAATGTCACTCATTTTACATTCATAGAGGTGGAGTACATGCAGTGCTGAGCTTACAGCAGGTATCGTTTTGGATTTCAAGTGTTGGTTCCATTTAGAAAATAAGCTGCAGCTGTTATGTTTAAACAAAACTCTACAGTAGGTTCTCCTATTCATCAGTTCTGCTCTTGCAAAGTAGCTTGTAAAATACTACACTCCTAAAATCGGTCCTGAGTGCTGAGATTAGTTTTCTCCCTCTTGTTTAGAACCAGTTGATAGATGTGCAAAGAGCTCGTATCAGTAGTTTTGGACTGAAGTGATGACCAGTTTTCCAGCAGTTTTTTTTTAATTCAACTTCTCTGCTTCTGAAACACTGGGAATTTTAAAAGTAAGGAATCATAGAATTTCCCTGTCGAGCTGAACTCAGTTAAATTTTTTACTCATTCAGCAGCCGGGCACAGTCTTGGCCTCTTCCTTCAATGGAAAATCTCATGTGGTCATATAGAGGCAAAGAGCCCCACACACATTGTCCCCACTTACACTGTGAAATAATGATTTATTCAGTCCTCAGCTTAAATGGACAGTGAATAAATTATGATATTTTGATGTAGCGTATTAGTGAACACAGCTTTGGGCCGTCCTGCTCCATTTGTGGTGCACTGTATGTTTCTTTACGCACCCTGTCATGCTGACTACAGTTCAGGTGTTCAACACACTCTCTGTGCCTGACTCTTCTGGAGAATAACCTCATGCACAGAAAATTGTAATTCATCTTGCATGATGGGATTTCTTGTTTCAAGGCTGTTTAAGTAGCTAAGTGAAAGTTGCAGAGCTAATGATGCAATGAGCCCAGAGAGATCTGAAACCTTTTAAAGTCTTTATTTGACAAGATCCCCAAGTAATTTGAGCAACCACTGTTCACATGATGTACAAGATGTGAATGTGTGGGTTTGAGTACTATTTTGCTACAACTCTCTCTCCTCACCTTGACTGTCTACCTCCCATCTCTCTTCACTTCCCTCATCTTACATAATCAGATGCCTGGCAAGGCAAAAATATTCTCTTTATGCCTGTCACCACTGATCTGCAGGATAACTGAAGATATGTTCTTGTTTTTTCATGCAAGAGATGACTTTCCCCCAGCCTCCCTGCTCACTCTCATTAATTTCCCAGCACCTAACCACAGCACAGTTACATTCACACTGTCTCTGGTTATCTCTCACACACAAACAGTATGATTTATGTCAGGTTGATTGTAATAGCAGATAAAGAACAAAGCTGACAGCAACGTGGCGAGAGATGTGGTTTCCTTATACAAGACATGTGAATGATTAAAAGGGCTCTGTTGGATCTCAATTACTAAGAGCCTTTACAACAGCAGGTCTGTGGGTGCAGAGTTCATCTATTGTACACACAAATACAAATCAAACCTGTTGGAAGCTGGCCTTTGTAAATCCAGAGTTACTTGTAGCATCATTGTCAACAAAGTAAAGCTTTATGTTTCAATAAATCTACCAGTTTGAGACATTAGCTGTAACTTAAAGTGTCTATAATTAATGTTTTTTTAATAGAAATACAGCGTATCAGATGACAGTGTACATGAGAACGATGCTTTATTGAGAAAGGGTGAATTGGAGAACTATCACTTGAATTTGCAGCTTCCCTCAGTTTAACAGAGGACTGTGTGTGTTCCAGCTCATTGTTTAGCTGTGTGGCCCAGCATATACTTGACTCTCACTGCTCTTTGTTCACCGCTGGCAGCTGATTTAGGAGAAAATGCTCCAAAAATCAACTTCCTTTTACTATCTGTTGAGCAAAAGCCTGTGAATGAAATGAAGCATTTAACAGCTAAAGATGGGGAGTAAAAAGTTAAACTAAGTACAATCAGAAAATCTGACTTGAAGGCACATGTCAGCGGGTTTTTTTTTCCAGCGTTATTTTTATGGAGAAACATTACCATAGCCAAACACATGTTCCAGATGTTTATTTCAGTGTTTCATACCTGCCTTGCCTCTAAGTGGTCTCAGCTTTCTCTCAGGAGTACTTTGTCATTCTTGTTGAAACTCAGATTTCAAACAACCATAAGCAGTCCTTTCATCGAAGTAAAATGGAGCAGCTCTCTGACCATTATCTTGATTCTGTGTCGTTTAGTCTCACTCTGCAGGGAAAAAAGCAATGTGTGTGTGTGTGTGTGTGTGTCTCCTACAGGTCCGTTGACTACAACACAGCTATACTTCCACTCACAGCACCCCCACCCCTCACTGCCCTTCCCAATGATTTGACATCGCTAATGGACAAACTGTAAGTGCATACCACACTATTGACAGTATTGATTGCCATGTTAGAAGCCTTTTCTGTCACCAAGACAGAGTAAGTAAGTAACATCACTGCTCTGATGCTCAGATCGTGTATGTTTATCTGTGGGCAGGTCTGAAGGCTCAGGAGTCCATCTGACACCAGAGATGATCAGAGCAGAGTTCCTGTTAGGGGAACCTCTGGTCTCCAATAGCAACACCACCACGGGAATGACAGCCAGGTGAGTTTACTTGCATGACGTCTATGTTACTAAGACACAGACTGCACCACGACAACAACATTATGTACAGTGAATACTTATTTACATGGATGAAACACTTACAATGCAATGAAAAAGATTAATGTTGGAGGATATACACACATTGCAGATTGGTATTTAGTTTTAAGAGGGAAAATCCTCTGAATAAACAAAATATGAAATGAAGAAATGTGCAAATCATGTACCTGGAAACCTCCAGGGAGCAGCAGCAAACTATATGAAATTACTTTTTAATTTCTGTCATCACAGTGAAACACATCATATAGATAGAACTGTAAAAGATACTTTTCATGATATATGGACATTGATGAAGATTGTGTTTTTATGGAAGTGTGAGCCCTGTTTAGTTCCAGAAAGACTCAAAATGCTTCCTTGTCCTATAAATTCATAGTGCACCAGATACTGTTATCATACCAATAAATGTTGTGATTTTATCAAGGTGTAAATCACTATATTGTAACAGCAGCTCTGTGTTATTGGAGCTACCCTCTCGGTTTTGTCTAATACTATGTAAGTACCTCATAACTTTTCATGTTTTCTAGTACTGTCATCATATTGCAAGCTATGACATAGATTACTTTAATCTGGAACTTGTCATTATTAAATGGAGGCTCTAGTCTACGAATCTTTACATTCTCTGCTGAATCTGTTCCCCTCTTCCATTTATAACATTAAATTGCTCTGTCGCAGGCAGCAAGAGGCGATTCAGATGGAGGTGACCTACAGGTCTGAATTCAACCAGATGGGAAAAAGAGTGATGGCCAGGCTGAAGCGACTTGAAGCCACCAGGAGAACTTCACCAGGAGAAGACTGCAAATAGGCAATGCACACACACACACAAGTCTTGGAAACACATGAAGACCTGCAAACAGACTATGTGCGCACACATACTGCATACTACAATGACAAGGCCCATACCCATCCTATCTACCTGTATGAGACTCTACATTATCTGTCCTGCCACTTCTGTAAGATATCCACCTATACATATTCCTCCCACCCACTCAAAATTACCCATGAGCTCCTCGCCTGTGCTCTTACAAAGCATAGAAATTGGTTATTCCTCCACCCACTCAGATCCATACATAAACTACATCTTGTTACTGACAACTACATTTAATTAAAAATGATAATTCTGCATTTTATACCACTCACAGATTACATTGTCGTAGGAGCAAAGTGTGACTACATTTATCACTATTAAATCTTATTATCTTGCAATCAACAGCGTCATACTTGACCTTTGCTGACAATTTAACACGACCGGACTGTTATTTTGGTTTAAATGAATTTACTGTGAAAAGCTTGCTGATTTGTAAGTCCATCCCGGCGACATCAATTCTACATTTATAAGTTCATATTTATGTGGTTGTAAAAAGAAAGCTGCTGATGTTAGAATTTAATTTTCTGATGAGCTGACATGCCGTGAGCTCACTGGGATGGAGCCCAGTGCAGCACATGTTTCCGATCTCACCCCTAGAGGGAGCTCCAACTCTATGAGCTTTACGGTAAGAGCAGCTTTCCACATTTATTTGTCCTTCATTTGAGTGTGTTTGTGTGTGGCATTGTACTTTAGAGATATACAGAGATAGCACAGTGTACATTTGAATCTTCTTCTACAATGACATTCTTACACCGTTTTTTAGCCATTTTTCTACAGCAACACTACTAGAAAGTGCTGAGGTGACAGTAGAGAGTGAATCATAAAGGATAACGCCCTTATTTCCACTGCAGCCGAAATCCCATTGAGGAATTTACTGTTTTATTCATGCTCATGTAATGACGTTTTCCCTGTTTTGTACACGGTAAGTCTTGATACACAGTGTATGCGTCACGGGAAGCAATACTACAGCTTAATTTTTAATTAGAACCACAGCATTGATATACATTTAATAAGTAATAGACAGTATAATAATAGTACCAGTGTGTGTGTGTGTGTGTGTGTGTGTGTGAGAGAGACAGTGTATGTTTGATGTGTATGAAGGGACAGCACGAGAGGAAATGAGGGGATACAGTACAGCAGTGCTCTCCTATTACAGTCAGTTTGTATAATTTATCCACCCAGCAGTCAGCATCTGTTTTATACCATATCCACCATGGTTTCTTTTAGGTTACAGCAAAGCTTTCACCCTGCAAATGCAAGGCCCATTATACTTTTCTCCATCCCTGGAAAAATGTGGTATAACACTTTCAGAGTATACAGTAAAAAAAAAAACAGGAACAGTTGCACTTCGTCTTGCTCAATTTCCGCGATGCACCATGACAAGAAAATCACACGGTTGACATGTTCGCCACAAAAACCAATCCATCCTTAAAAACCGTCCAATAGAGGACAGAATCAAAGCGAGAGGTCATTTGTGAGATAGAGGTTGTCTCTGCTCTCCATTGGCTGCTATTTACTGCTCCTGGGACAAACCAACAATAACCAGCAGCACGGATGTGATTGTGACTTTTAACACCATCTGTATTTTCTACTGTCCATCCCTCTCCCTTGAACACACTCCCATCTCTGGCTCACAGTTACCGCTCTTTCCTCGCTTTTCACTTCACACGTTTCTCCGAATTACTCCCTAACACTTCCTGGGTGAGATATTGTGTTGTGGACTTGGTAGGTTTTGCCTCAGAGTAATGGCCCCTCAGAGATACTACAACCCCTTTCGAAATTCTTTTGACTGGCAACCAGGCAAATTCTGTCAGAAAGCAGCAATAAATTTGGTTTGACTTTGAACAAAGCCTTTTGCAAATTCTGTGTGTTTGGAATGGCTTCAAGTAGCACTTTGAATGCCTTGAAGGCTGGAGGCATGCATGATGTATTTAGCGTCAAATGTAAAGCTCTTACTCTCGAGTCTATTTGAGTCTTGAGTAAAACTAATTTCAATAATTTTTTAAAATAATGTTAAATAGAAATAACTCAATTCATGTTGTCAATCAAAGGCAGACCAGAGGGTGAATGTGTTAAAATGTAGAGTATAGTCCAGTCACTTTAACTGAATGATAACACATGAAATCTCAACATCAGCTATTTATACACCCTAAACACCTTTGCTCTAAATAACAGCCTTGACATTTTCCCTGACTATCCCTGAACTCAGATGAGGGTCATAGAAGTGTTGAGGCTGCTGCATGTCTTGTCCTTGGTGATAGAAAGGCGTAATGGCTGTGGCAAGTGGCAGGGTGCCCTGACCTATGTGCAGAGTGAATGAAAGGCCTATCTAAATTAAGTGACGGTATGCTTGCTTATGCTTCTGTCCAAATCCAGTGCATTTAAGTATAAGGAACAACTGAGCCGCCACAACAAGGTCGTACCTGTGACTTGTCCTCTCAAACTGCATTATAATGAAAGCAGATCAGAAAGGCAACAACAGGTGAATGGGCTCTTTCAACCTGTAATTGCTGCTGCTTTTCTACCCACTCAGAGTGTCACACGTGTTTGGTTTCTTTGACAAAGAATTCACTCCAAAGTTATAGCCTGAATTGGCATGGCTGTTTTTGAGAGGTTATTTGGCCAAAAGTCACAGGGTAGCAGCTGATACTGTAAAATCGAGGGAACACTAAACTTAACTTTTTTGGTGCCTCCAATGTTGGTTGAATGGTTCGTTTATTTATTGACCATCCTCAAATTTCATCCTCTTACAGCTGTCCAAGTGAGTGGACAAAGTACTTGAAATTCACTCATTTGATAGTATTGATCGGCTGCTCGATGTTTCAAGCCACAGTCACTTTCTAAGCCTTTAAGTGGTTCTGTTATCTTGGGAAAATAATGAGTCAGTATCTCGGCATCATAACTGTGACCCAAAGTACTATGTCATTTCAAAAACGATAATTTAAAGTCCCTCTCACTCACAAAGTTATCATTGCAGTTCTGAAAGTCCTTTTTTTTTCAAATGCCAGAGTTCCCATCTTTCCATAGCCTGCAGCGTTTTTTCATAATCATGTGAAAATTATGAGTCACCTTTGAGGGAGCTATTCAAAGATGCTGTGCTTTTTCTATTTTTTTTGATGCGCTCTAGCTACCGTTGATGTGTGCTGAATGATAAGTAAGGGTAAATTATGTTATTTGTTTGTCAGTCAGTATATTTACGTTTTCCTTTAAATATTAATTATTGTATCCGATTTTCTGTTTTCGTGATCATACCAACCTTTCACGTACCGTTTTCCCTACATCCTGGACTTCTACTTGAATGAATTACCCCTCTGTTCTGCAGTGGCTCAGTCTTGATTGTGCATGTTTTCTACCTTAATCAGAGAGAAATTGCACTCTTCTGGTTGCAGTGCCTGTACATTGTGTTCTGTGACACTTGACAAAACCTCAAGTAATGCATAATTGCTGCATTCCTAGTCATCTGTGGGTAGTGTGGTTACGATGCCTGTATTTCTATCAGTCTCTGTTAGCTTTATAAAGTGATTTCTGCATACATATCCTTTACTAAATGCTATCATTTGTTGTGCATGACAAAGCAGAGCCAGAGTTAGATGGAATCAGCCAGAAGTGATTGATGACCTGTAGGTATTGGCTCAGTAAGTGCTGCGTTGTGCATGGGTGAACTAGCTTGTATGAATTTACTTGTTACTTTCAAAATTCCACCTTTGCGCGACCATGGCCGTTTTTTAAATTGGAAGAATTTACCCCGAGAACTTCAAACATAAGTAATTGAGGTTACACTACATCTAAAAGTTTCAAATTAAGAGCCAGAGGCCACAGTTACCAACCATCCGAAAGAGAGACTAAAGTTTTGGATTTTGAGAAAAAGAAAGGCTAAATGGACACTGGGTACTCTTAATGGCAATTTTGTGTCAAGGACATAAGTTAGTTCATGTCTGTCTCTGTGTAAATAAACATGAGCTGCAGCTTTTTTACTTTACCCTAATGGACACTTGAGTGTCCTCATTGATAAAGCCCTACAGTTTTCTTTACAAAAGTAGTAGGAGTGGTAGGTGCCTGCAAACCTGTTTGCCACAAATCCCAAAGAACTACCTCAGTGTCCCATCTTTTTTAACATCTTACATCACTTTCTCTGCCGTTGTCCTTTAGTCGGTTTCATTAAGGGTATGACAGACCATAAATATGATTCATATCAATATCTGGAAATGCATTTCCAAAGATGAACTGTGCAGGAATCTGAATTTGCTATACTTGTCAGTTTGATTGGCGCTGAACATGGCTGACTACATAAAGAGCTGTGCTTTCATTTCACATTGTGAGGGGTGTGCACTGTACCATTAAATAGGCCACCGACACAAAACAGGGACCACATAAATCCCCCCTGACATTTCTGCGGACGGAAATACAAATGTTTATTTTTGATGGGGGGAAAAGCAAAGAGCAAATAAAATCCCTTTTTTTTCAAGGAGAGTGGGCAGGCCTTACCTTGGATTGGGTATTTCTGGAGCTCAGATTAAAAAGAGCACTGAGACGGGGATGGCTACGTATCCTGAATTTCGTGGTTAAACAAAATCTTAGATCCTCATTCAATTCATTTAATATATCTGAACTTTCACTCTTCTGTCCCTCACGGCCGGACATAGGATAATGTTCATTTTGTCACCCGTACTTCTTGATCCGAGTTGTGCACAAATCAATTGGAAGAGAGGGAAATTTGAGGTATTTTGAGTTTAGTTTTGAGCAAATGTAACTTTCTATTTAGGGGTTAGCTTTTGAAGATGCCTGGGCCAACACCAAAATCATTGCTGCTTGCAAGCAGGAGCAGTCGTCTTCGTATTAGAAACTTTTCTGTTTCTGCTCCTTGTCTATTTTCTGTCAGTACTCTTGTGAGACTGTGTATTTGTTAAATCTATCTGCACCTTACACCCCTCAGACAATTTGTTATATATTTCTAGTACTTGATAAATGAAGTGATTGTGATTCGCAGTGAGGTTCATGCCGGTTTTTGTTAGAGAAGCAGTGAGAGATACACATTTGTTATAAGTGTTGAGTTCAGGATGAATCTAGTTGAAGTGTCATCTGTATGAGATAAAAGCAACAAGTAAGTAATAATAATATATATATTTTTAAGAGCCTTCTTTTCAGAGTGTAAGCCTATTGAGTAGAGTTGCAGGGTGCTTTTTCTGCAATGGCACGACATCATTGCCATGTTTCTGTCATATCCTTCATAATTCTTTTTAATTAGGGTCATTAGAGAGCTTGAACCTGCTGTTCGTGGAACAGAATATGTAGCACTGATGGGGTTAATACTCTCAAAGGACTGAGAGTATTGGAGAAAAGAAATACTGCTCTTATATCGCAGATGGTGAGAAAGCACTGCTTCCAGTGCCATTGTAAAATAAGATCCTTAGACACCCTGAAAGGGTTTTACATTGGTGAAATTCTTTCAATTTAATCTGAAACTAAAGAAAGTTGCCTTCATATACTGTGCAGACACATAATTTGGGTATTAATTCCAGAGAGGAGCCTTGAGAGTAGTGTTTCCTTAAACAACACTTGCCTTCATGCGTGCTGCAGGAAAAGTTGCTTTCATGTTAGACAAAAACCAACATTAATCAGTTAGTTACTTGATGCTTATTTACTGCTAATTAGCTCAGTAACCACAGCACAAACACTGTGAGGAAAGCTTCACAGGCTGCAAGTTATCTGTCCAATTATTGAGCTAGAAAAGCTGCTTGTTGCCAACTATATTCTCAGTGAATATTTTAGGACTGCAATACTTTGATTTTTAGATAATCATTCTTTGTTTTTATTTGATTTCGCTATACACAGGTTACTTCCTTTGAGACTGGGCCTGATCAAGATGAGAAACCAGGGTAGTCAGTGGTTTTGAAACAACAGGCTTGATCAAAACATCAACCAGTGTGATAGACAGTTGTCCTACAGGAATAGCTGAATAAACCTCACATTTGTAAATTGTTCTTGAAGTTCACAATAATTCTGCTCACTTTGTGATGTCCCTCCAATTAGAGAATGTCCAACATCTATTTCAGTGTGCTCATCCTGCCAGGTCTTTGTACTTCTTACCATTCATAATTACATTCCTCTGTGTACCTAATATGCCTGCCTAACAGCCGTGGCATCTCAGGAATCCTTTCAATTTAACTCTGTTTCAGAGTATATTCTTTTGCAGCATTTACTCTCCGTATGGTCTATTCTTTACCAGTGCTGCTCCACATTACCCTCCGCTTCAAGACACCATTCTGTGAGATGCTGATGTTGCTGGTGGATTTATTTGACATAATATCAAGATTAGAAAGAGAGGAGGGGGGGGGGGGGGGG
>OMNW01007961.1:40925-55470 GCA_900303245.1 Selene dorsalis
GGGGGGGAGGGGGGGGGGGGGTTGCCCTTCCATATTAATGTCTCATGATCACTGCCCATTTCACTGCATAATGCAGTAAATATGCAAGTATTTCCTCGAAACTGACAGGTCAGACAGTTGGATACGTCATCCATTTACAGCTGTGCTTGCTCTTTATCAACATCTGACCAGGAGAGCCACATCTGGGGAAATTCCAACAGGGAAGTGGAAGTCTTGGCTTAGAGGCAAGCAAACCATCTTGGCAGAGAGCCACAACTGCAGAGTAGAGGAAAATGGTTGAGGAGGTCACAAGGAGTCTGCAAGAAATTTTTATTGACATATTATAATACTAATATATTCCTACAACTCGTGTAAAACAAAACTAAAATTAATTTAATGCACCATCTACTGATCATGATGAACAATGCACAAGGTCAAATCCCTCATAGTGACGACTGTCATTGCAAATTATGTGAAAAATGAGGCACTTGCCAGCTCAGACATCTTGGCATCCCCCGGCGTTGAAATGATTATTTGCTCTGTTTTTTTTGTCTTCTGGCTTCATTTCTCTCCATCTCCACATTTTTTAATTTTTTCATTTTTTTCCACTGCCTACTCTGCTATGCGCTGGCCACTCTGCTGTCTACCACAAAGATCACAGTGCTTGGAGAACCACAGAGGCTTCTGTAACTACATTCTCTGCCTTTGAGTTTATTTTGATTTTTTGGGAATAACCATGTTATGAAATCATCAGAGACTTTGCTTTCTCTACTTTTGAATCGTATTCAGCAGGACCTTGAAGAAATATTTGACCTTATTCTCGACTAATATTCCTAAATTGAATTGTACAGCAAGCAAAGGAACTGAAATAATAGACCTTTTCCCAACTGGAGCAGCACTAATTATCAAAAGTTCCAGTCATCAAAACTGCAAGAAATCAGAGATAATTAGAGTGCAAATTGTTTACATCTCACTTCCCCAGTGGGATGTAATCCCACTGTCTTCCAGGGTACCGTACATGGTGAGACAGTACTTTTAAAATAGTAATTTAACAGTATATTCAATAGTAATTTATAATCACAGCAGTGCAGTGCTGTCAAACTGTCTTGCCTTGCAGCTTCACCAAATACATCACTGTTTAGTATATGAAGGTGGTATGTTTGTGGCAGCAGCCCTCTTCTGCTTTTTTACAGACTCACTTCCTGTTTCCCATGATAACACAATGCCGGATTTGCTGCTCATGTTTTCCTTTTTAAACTTACACACGTATCAGGTCACCAACATTTAGTAGCTGCTCTCTTTTGCAGCTGTACACCTTTTCCCCTTGTGCTCCTCTTTTTTCTGTCTTACCCCCAACAGCTCTGTCAGTTGAACCCCAGAACCTCTTCATCTGTCTGTCATGTTCCACACCTGTTCTCAAGTAATATCAAAGTGGTTGGATATAACAGCAGATGTTACAGTATTATTCATACAGTCGAGCTAAGGTTGAATTGGTTATGTTTGCGCTTCTGTCATTTGGAGTGGCAGAAACTGAACTTTACAATAAGTTATTTTTTACTATTTCAACAGTTTATTCCTCTTTAGATTACTAACTTTGTAGCTGGCTGCCACTAAAATGTGCTGAAAAGCTAGTTAATCTAACAATAAAGGCGCAAAAATGAACAGTGCTCTTTTTGTAAAAGGTACATTACTTGGCCAGCTGACCAGTGGTGTATCTTTATCACTCATTCAGTCAGTGACATTTGAGTTTTTAGGGATGGCTGAACATATATAATACAAAACTAAGATAAAACACAGTCACGCATTTGTTCTGTTTAGTAAGTGCACTTTGAATAAGCAGTGCCCTTCTTACCGTAACAAGTGTAACTTTAACATTGTTGTAAACTTCTATGTATTATTTTCTTATTTGTCGAACAAGATTTTTCACAATATTGTGTATACCTGAGATTTTAATGAGTACATGCAGTGCTCCTGTTTCCATGTCACTGAGTTGGGATGGGAGGACAAACAGTCAGGAAGATAGATACCCTGAGGTGCTGATTGTCCCTCTGCTGATTTCATCATGAAGGGCAATTATTCCTGTGCATTATCATCTTAATATATCAAAAGGCTACCAGGTCTGTCCTCCTTTCATTTAAATTATTCCTGCTCTCCCATGCTGTACTGAATTTCACATATGCTTTTCACAGCAGGCACACCACAAGCCCAAATTACCCAGGATCCACTAAACCTTTGCAGAAATGCCTGCTCTGTCATGCTTGTCACGATAAACAAATAGAATAAAACAACAATAAAGATCATTATGTTATAAAACTAGTCATCAGTTGTGAAAGATATAAAGACAGAATAAAATAAATAACAATAGATGAACTACTCAGCAATTGTGTAATATGAGTTCATGCAGTCAACAAATAGATTTGCCAATAGCCTCAAATCCAATATAATATTGAAGGTGAATATAAACAAATGAAAATAAAGGAGGCCTTCACAGTATTACGAAAGACACAGGAAGGGATTAAAAGACAATATTGACTCTGCCAGCCAGAGTTTTCAAGGCATGTTGGTCCAGGGCCAGCCCTTGCAAAGTCTTAAAAATGGTCAGTAAAACCTTGCAGTCAATTATAAAACCATCCACTAAAGCACATGAGATGTACCATATTATGATCTAAAAGAGGCTGTAGGGTTCTACACAGGAATAACTTTAAGGTTTGTTGTTTATTCGGGTAAATGGGAAACAATTAAAAAAACCACATAATATCCTAAATTTCTCATTGAAATTTGTTATAGATTAAGAATTGTTTGTTTGTTTCATTTAGCTTGACTAGACAAGATGGGCCGGAATTGGCTGGTTAGCATGTGATCAGTGGAAGAGGTGTGATCGAGGTTGTAGCAAAACAAGAGCCTTGCTGGGGACAGTAAGATAATTAAGTAAACTGTAAATGACACAAAACAGTACGTACAAATAGCTCTTTGAAGCAAACTGTCATTTTGTTGCATGCGTGTGTTATTTTCGAGCTTTTAAAAACAACAGACACATCTGTTGTTATAGTTGCTAAATGTTACAATCGTTTTCTCCTTTCATTGTTGTGAAATCTCTTATCAATTGTTACACCTCATTTTATGCTGCTAATTAGCTTTCGGTGTAATATGACACACCTGCTGCCTTCAACATTGATGTCTCCGTTTGTATTATGTTACCTACCTGCTGTGTATTAGATTCTGTTCTGCTCTCAGCTCTTTTCTGATTTATTTAAAGATACAGAGGGTGTTACTCACATGCTCCATCTCTGTGGCCTCGGGCGCACGTCGCCCAGCTACAAACAGGCCCAACCAGCCTACAACTTGATTTAACCCTGGCACTCAATTTCACTATCGCCTAATCTGTGGAGTCAGGTGATGACGGGCAACTCAATCTTGTGAAGCAACACACCTAATGGTACATTTCACAGTTGGTGCACATGTATCTGGCGTGACCTCGGGCGACAGAGAAAGCAGTTAGAGAGGTTGTGGAAAGGTCAAAAAAAGACCAAACATAGTCCGAAGGGGCGATGAATGGAAATGAATGTGCTGAAGGCGCCAAGGCTCAGTATGGAGTCCCATAGACTCTCATCGTGATCCAGTGCATGCATTCTCTTCATGCGTTGTTGTAGTGCCCCATTGATGGAGGCTGCAGTGCGACAGCCACCTTTTAAATATGTGGAATGCTTTCAATTAAAGCGTGCTTAGAGCTGCCTAAGTGGGATTTATGCTACCAGGCTTCATCAGTGAGCATGTGTGTGTGTGTGTGCACGCACACCGAGAGGGATTAAGGCCCATAGCACAGTTTTAATCTCAGATACAGATTATTACTCGGGTTTCTACGAAAGGCTTCACTACTGTCAGATACAGTATCTGTGGTAGTAGAAGTCTGGTGTTTTTAGACATGAAACAATACCGAGTCTCTCTGTACCAAATTACACTGAATAACATGTGTGACAAAGATGGGAGAAAAGTGGACGGAGTAGAATGAATGAGCTGAGACGTCATCAACTTTAACTCTTGTTTAACCCTTGTTAACACGTTCTTGTAACACACCCTTATAGCAGCCTCAGGGAGGGACATTTCACACATTCACACATGGGAATTATAGTTAAGAGCGCTTTATAGTTTTATCAACCTGTTTTCAGATTTTTCTTAAAATAACACATACAGTATGGTTTTGTTGGTGGTCTTGCTTTCATTGTTTTGTCCAATTTAATTTACAACTGATATTCATGCTGTTGCTGCATGACAAATTGCCACACATAAAAACGTCCCCTTTGCTGTTGCTTAGCAGTCAGTACTCTGCCTTGCTAAAGGGCATGTCACCAGTCGTTGCTGAAGCCACAGAGAGTCTTATTTACTCCCTCCAACCTGCCCAGGTTTTCCCATGCCACTCCCTGGGCTTCACCAGCAATTGCCCTGTCACAAGACCACTTTTCGAACCCTCCGGCTCCCAAGTCACGGTCTATTTCCTGACTGCTTATAGAGATTTGCTGGATGGGTGGAAGTGTACTCACCAGGCTTTCAGTGCAGGCTCACTTACTGGCTGTTGTAACGTGTGGAGGAAGCTTAACTGATGGTTTTTTTTGCTGAGCCAAAGGTTGGATAACATGTTTAGTGACTGCCATAGGCTACATGTATGATATACTGTGTATGATATTATTATGTTATCGCTGTTTTGTATTACTATTGTTGCTGCATGTAGTGTTTTTTTAATTTATGTTGTATTTTTAGTGTAGGTGGCCTTTTTTGAAGTTGCGATAACAGAATGTGTGGACTATGGCGATAGTTTGAATTTTCCTGTAGTACAATTATCAGGTCTCTTATGCATCTGTAGGAAAGTATAACTCTGTCTCCGTTTGCCAAACAGAATCATTCATTGGCATTATCATTGGCTCCAAGCACTGCTACAGTATGTCTATATTTAGTCTCATTGTGCTACTTGCAAAGCTGTAGGGTCTTAGTTTGGATTTTGGTTTGACTGAATTTGAGTTCACTGTCAGATTATCCAAGTACGGATCATTCTTACAAAACTAAAAATGCCAAAATTTGGCACATAATAAGAACCTGGTGCCTGTAGTTAGTTTAACATGCAGCCAAGACAGGTTTAGCCACATTTCTAATATTCAATGCAGAATAGGATGTTATGAACAAAATGTAAAAATGTATCCGTGTAGAACTGCATATACTACATCCTTGCATCACAGATTTAAACACGAGCACAGGCACACATTGCACTTGTAAATGCGATTGTATACTGCTTGACATGTTTTATTCCACCCACATCCCTTCACTCACCCCCCACCACACACACGTACACACACTCATTCACAGGTTGTTTATCGTCTTTGTACGGTTTGAGTCAGTATCCTTTCTGTCCATCAAGAGAATTTCTTATAACTGTTCAGAGGCTTTTAACCATGAAAAATATTGTAAAATCTGCCGTCAAATCGCTGAAAAAATGAATTTTACCCCTTCCAGGTTGTTGGCAGACTGTCCCTCCCTGTCTGGGTGTAAATGCACACAGTGGGTTGCTTTAGCCTACATGCGTGTACATGAGTGCACACGGCTAGTAATAATCTGTCGGGTATCATCACTGTCAGAGATGCCGCTGTTGAATCCCCCCGGGATCACACAAACACACATGTGCACGCACGCTCAGCAGCACAGGGGATGAGTGACACAGCTGCTTGGGAGAGACAGAGAAGGCTGGGGATTACTAAGGGCTTCCCACTGCTATTACAGTATACATGTGTGTGTAAGTATGCATGTGTGTGTAAGTGTGCAAGTGTGTCTCTGTCTTTATGAGGACCAAATGTCTTCATAAGTAGTAGAAAAATACAGTTTGTTAATTTTATATCCGTCTTTGTCTCATGTGTGCATCATGTGTGAAAATCCTTGACCTCTCGGTGTAATATGCATTCCTCCACCAGTGATATTTACTGGCCCTTCAGATAAACACCTGATGAGATGAATTATTGATTTCCTTACCACATAACAACACAGAGTGCCCTCCCACCTAATAACTTCACACACCATGCCATAGCCTCTGTGTAGTTTAGGCTAAGGGTTTGGCTACTCCATAGAGCAGAAAAGGAAGAAATACAGCGGGAGATATGTACTTAAAGAGCTATTGAGAAATAGATGGAGGTTATTTGAAACGTTATGGATTCAGTCCTGGTGTGTCAGAGGACTCACAGAAGTGGCCTAGATGTTTGGTAAACTCCAAGGAGGGATTGTGTCCCACAAAGGCAAAGTACATATAAAATGGACAACAGATTCACCTTGCGCCCCCCCTTCTCTTTTTGACATTTAAAGGGTATGATAGTGCAGCTGAGGTCTGACGAGAGTCCAGTTCATTGACATTAGTGTCTTATCTGCTCTTTGCCAATGACACGGTCTCTCTGAGTTCCAACGGACCGTGATGTGCTGTGGAGCAGTTCCTTGACCGTGATGTGCAGTTCCTTGGTTTGTGTGTGATGTGCATCAGCACCTCCAGGTTTAAGGTGCAATGTGCGATGTGGATGTTGTCCCCATTGTGGTGGAGACTGGGTTATTTTAGCACTTGGGAAGGGTGCCTCCCTCCACAGGTGTTTATGCTCAGACATCCACAACATTGCAGGTGGAGCTTTCAGACGGTCCAAGGGCACCAGGTGCCCCCTGGGAAGAGTTGTTTGTTGCTGGAGAAATGACATCATCCCTCTAACCCTGTTATTGTTATTATGCAAAGCATGCTGCTAGAAAACAGATTGAAATGGTCCACTATATTGAATCCTATTATAGTGTGAGCTTCATTTCATGCTGTGGCTTGTGAATAAACCAATATGTTGCTACCTGATACTGAAGTCAATTTGTAGCAGGATGTTCAGATTATATATGTTTAAATACACAAAATCACATGCATCCCTAGATATAGTAGATAGAGAGATACTCTTATATTGAATAACTGAACTGTATTGAGCTACTTCAGTGTTAGCTTCAAAATCCATGGCAGAAATAGAGTTAGTACTGACAGGGTAGAGGGAAACACATTGCATACCATATGCTACTTAAATGACACCTCTCCCCCCACCCCTCACCCACGCCTCATGCAGTATCCACAGATCACAACACCTTGTGTCTTGCTAATGACTCACTAGGCTGTCTACTGACTACTGTAATTCACACCTATTCTCAGCTTTAGCATAGAGCAGGCTGCAAAAGTTAAACCTTTGTATCTTTTTTTTTCCTGAATCCCTGCAAACTTGCTCGTAGCTTGTGCGGGATGATAAACAGTAAAACAAAACTATCATTGAAGAAAAAATACTCCTGTGGAGTCATGTTGAAAAATGTTACACTGGTGAGCAACAGGGAGCTCTTACTTCTTCTGCGCGTCCACACCTCCTACCAGCTCCAGGGGCTTTATTCTGTAGCTGACCCTCATCTCTCACTGTCTTCATCTTAGTAAAGGAAGCAGTGAGATATCACTATCAAATAATTAGCTTATGATCTTTAATTATTTCCACCAGATGTTATTAACAGATTGGAAGTTAAAGGTTGTTTTTTTTTTTGTTTGTTTGTATGACATGCTCTACTGGCACGAACACAAGGACACATGCACAAGCATGGTGTATGTGTGTGTGTGTTCAGTAAAGTTCCAGTACTGACAGTTTCACTCTCCCACTGATCACACAGTCAGTGGTGGTAACTCACTGAGAAGTGTGTCAGTCTAGCAAAGGCAGGGGTGGAGAAGAAGATGGGCTGTTGCATTAGCTTAGCTGTGATTAAATGTTTAAGACTGATTTTTACCCACTGGGGGGGCAGTGGAAACAAGCAAAAAACAACATATAATTGCTATTAAAGTGGAATTTGCAAACTTGTTAAGGAGTAGTTGCTGTTTAATCACACACAGTCTTTTTAGGTCGTGTTGCTGGTGAACTGACGAATCAAAGTCTCTCGCTTTAGATCTATTCTGGTCCCCACTGACTCCTGAGGGAAATATCTGTCTCTTTCTTCACCAGCTAGTTGCTAATTGTGTTTATTTGGTGTTTGATGCCGTGTGAGCAGTGCACAATTGGTTTTGGGAACTTATTTACAGCATTAAAAACAATGCAGATGTGAGACTGGTGCTTTGTTGCAGATCATACAACCAAAAGAATGGGTTAACAGGCACTAAAATGTTTCCTGAGCTGAGGGGAACTGAACTGACTGAGTCTGTGGGTTCCTGACTTGTACATGCACATGGTAATATGAGCCATTGTTAATATAAGAAATATTGCCTGTAGCAGTTTTAATCCCTTGCGTTGCCACGGTTTAAACTGCCTGGTGTGTGTGTGCTTAGCTGCTGAAAAGCCCAATTAGTTTTATTGAGAATCTCTGAATGTCAGACCGATGCGTACGAACTGATGAAGCCGCTTGGATAAGAGGCGAAACGTCTTCATAGACAAATACTAGTCCAGTTGCTTTCGATTTAACTGTTGCCTAGAGATGCTGGTTTACTGTCCGTTTTTTTCAGCAATTCTTTATTGTTTGGAGAATTCAGCAGCAACTTGACCAGTTATCTTAAAGTGGACTTGACATTAAGCATTTATATTTACAGTATTGGATTCACCTCAGTACAATTATCATCTATGTAGAGTGGTTATATGATCAGCTGCTGAAATGCATTGAGAAGTCTTTTGTGTACAGTAAGTTATATTTAATAAACTGGTCACGTTCTGTGTCAAACCTGGCATCTACACAGAGGTAATTGTTTCCTGAATGTCAACCAAGATTTTTTTTTTTGTCCTCATTCGTTCATTTTCATTTTGGACATTTTGCCATTTGTTATTTATGATTTGGCTTGCTTTTGGAAGGGTTTGCACATGCCCAAGAAAAATAGAAATTTCAGCCCTGTGCTACAACACTGACTTTTGAGAGAAGTGAAGGCTCTGCATGTAAGCAAATGAGAGCAATCTGTCTTTTCAGTGTCGTCTGCTGGCTGCAGACCAGCAGCTCGTGGCAGCTCGGTGGAAACTGACGCTGGTGGGCGAGTGAAAGCAACAGCTGATGTTTTCATGATGCAATCCTAGCACAAAGCGAGTAAGGGCATCATCAGCAGCTCAACGGTCTCTTTTATTTAGTTGTTATTTACTCAGCAGTTCAGCCTGTGGGCTCGTGTGCATGACTCCGTGGCACAGACAGGGACTGGTGTATAAATGTGCACCGACATCGTAGGCAGCTCAGTCTTGTCATATCAAGTTGAAGAATAAACTTTCCAAAAAGCTTTTTTCTTTTTAAAAAATGATTGCTTCTATGAATATAAACCTAACGCAGATGGCTGTGTTACGGTGTCTATTTACTTGTTTTCAGTGGCGGCTGTTGTTGTTCATTTCATTCTATGTTTTATTTATTCCAAACAAACTGCAAATATAAAATGGATCACTTCCTGTAAGCTAGAGGATTCTTCCCAGGAAAAGACAGACCAACCTGGCAAAAGCTTTTACATCCTGGATATAGACTATATCATTATTGTTTTATATCAAAGAGTAGGAGAAGACACAGTAGTAAAACAAAAAGTGGCTTGAACCAGGAAGCCTTTGTCTCTCATTTGGAGGGCTGTTTAGATATCGGCCAGTCTAAACTCTGGACGTCCAGGGAAGGCAGAATAAAAAGACTGTCACATAAAATGAATATAAGTGTATTATCTGTGGCTGAAATAACCACGTTAAAGTAATTGTTTGCAGCCACATACCCACATGTCCTGATGAAAGTTAATATTTGTTATACTTTGATCAATAAAAATAATAATAATTCTTAGTGTATCCAATTAATTATAATTATAAAAATGGTTGAATTGGACTATTTAGTTGCCATAACCAAACCATAGCATGTCACAGACGAACTCCAAAGTGGTGTTTTCTTTTAAAATATTCTGGGTTAATGGTATAATAATACAAACCTATGCTTTAGCAAAGCACGCAGAATAACTCAGGGGACTAAATTAATTGGCATTTATTTCTCCGCAAACACCAATGACAGAAACATGGAGTGCACCCAGTCAGAGCTCTGTAATCCAAAAGGTTTTCAAATGGCATTTGAATTTTTGCATGTTTCCTGCTGCCAACAAGAATGAGCAATTAAAGGCATGTTGCACTCAAGAAAGATGACGGCACTTGGCACAAAAATCACAGACTGCTGCTCAACCCTCAGAAAATTAGCAATTAACACCTGCTCTTCTAACCTTGCTCAACCCTCCTGGCTCGCAGTAATTATTTTCAAAGCTCTCACTACCCCATTAAAACCAGAAATACAAACACGTCCATGTGCGTATATCTGCCTGTCTCTCTGACTCAGTAATTTTTTAACACTTAAACACATACTCAAGAGCTGAATAAATAAATAAAACCCCTTTCTGTTCATGTTCTGACACAGTTAACAGGCCAAAACATAGAACATGTTACAGCTATACGTCCTTTCCTGTATTTTATTTATACTCAGAAAAATCCTGAAGCTCACCAAGGGTCTTACACACACACACACACTCGCACACATGCACACACACTCGTGCCCAAACACACTGGAGGGTGGCTTCTTAGCTATTCCTGCTCCTTCCATTACAGAGCAGCAACACAGTGCATTTGCTGATGCACTACACTTAGTGGCAGAAAGGTATACACTGGCTGTGAGTCTGCCGAGAAGTTTGGTCAGGACGCTAAAAAGAGTTCACAGAATATAGACCCGAGTCTGGACTTTGACTGCATGTCATTCATGTCTGTTTTGTGATGGAAATGCATCAACTAGGATCAGAAATTACATGGAAACCAAGGTAACGGTTCCCTGAATATTATGTACTCTCCTGCACTAATGCTTTTAAATATGGCCCCTATGCACTTTACTGTTTTTTTTTTTTTGGTAAGAGCACATGTTCCTATTGTAATTGCTTTACATTTTCAATGATTCCAGTGAATTTTGGACTGCAGGGGGGAAATCAAAGTGCCCTTCTTTGCTTTTTGGTCAAGATTTAAATGATACCATCAATAGCACTCTCACATCTCTATATGAAACCACAGCTTAGCATGGCATAAAAGTTGAACCTCTTGCTGCAAGTTTAAAAAATCAAACACCACTTCTAATGCTAAATTTGTCTTTTTTCTTTGATAAAGAACTTGTTGTTTTGCCTGTTGAAACAGGCCAGCTTCTAGTTAACGTACCTAATGACTGTCTCAGCCGGGCATGTTGACTTGCTGAAATTTTATCACCACAGGTTGGCAGAGACTCTTACAGGCTGGTCTCGCAAGTATTAAAACTACAATATATGCAGCACAAGCAATTCATTCTGACTGAATCACCGTGATCGGTGTATTCTATGAAGGTGGCGAAGTAAGTCGATTATTTCCTGTTTTGTTTGACCTCCTGTCGCAGCATAAACTGATTCACTGGAAAGAAATGCTTGCTGTTAACTGTCTGTCTTGGATTCGTTGAAATAAATTGAAGAGAGAACTCAATGCCAGGGCAAGAAAAGGAATGAAAGAAAGATGCTCAAGGAGCTGTTGTATCTGTACCGGCTATAATTATTTCTTTCACTTTTAATCCTGCTGTAACCTTTCAGAGAGAACCTCCACTTATATGCAGTATTGGCATCAGATTCACACGAATCAGACAAGTCTTTTGTGGATTAGTGGCCTTCCAGGCAGCGCAGTGCAGTCGGTACAACATCATTTACGTCAGAGGGTGAAAGTGTCAGCTATGAAACTTTCAGTACGAACATGGAAACTGTCCTCTATCTGGCCTCAGCTATTAAGTTCCCTTTGACTTCAGTCAGCTTGCCCGCTCTACTTGTTCTGCGACTGTTATGTTGTGGGCAGACTGTTTGATTACACTCTGCTGAAGGATTTTCTATTTTCTGTGTCGTCTGGGAGAGTAAACCCAGACTGCGAAAGGACAAGAGACAGACAGAAAAGAAAGGGGAAGAACTGTCAGTATGGAAATTAACAGCAATTATGATTTGATGTGAAGAGTGTAGGGCTGGCGTGAGACTAAAAAAACACAAAATGGCATGCATTAAAAGATTGATCAAAGGATTTTATGAATTGATATTGGATCTTTCAAATGAAGATCAATATTCAGTTTCTTAAACCCAGCCCTAGGAGACAGATACATACAGTTAATAGTTATGGGCAGAGAGACAGAAAGAACAGGGAAGAGAACAGGAGAAAGACCCATCTTGCTCTGCCCAGCTGAGGCTTGGGCAATAGCACTGAGCGTTTCAGAGGAGATATGATTTATTTAAACCAGTTTACATGAGGGACCAACATCACGCAGTTTTCCTCTCTTCTAATTCTTCTGCCTTTTTCTTGTTTTTTTGAAGGAAGAAGTAGGGATACCTCCCCTAAAACTGTGCTCAAAATAAATGTGTCAGCCCCTGTTTTATATAAGTCCTGCTACACTGGGAAGACGATGAAAATAATAATTAAAAAAAACAAACATTCTGAATGACTAGAAACATCTGAAAAACACAGCAGGTAAACAGAGAGATGAAACAGAGAAGCAAACAGATGCAGGCTTGTTGTGGGTGGGTGATGGGGTAGGTGGCAGGGTAAAATTTCACATCATCAGTGTTGTTTTTTCTCCTGCAAAAGAACAAATATGTTCAGTAGCAGATGCCAAGCATCCGTTGGCATCTCAGCAAAATGACCCTGCAGGGTTGTCTCGAGTTAGAGTTTATAGTTTTCAGTTAGTTAGTTATAGTTTGCAGACAATGACATATGCATTTGAGTTGCATTATGGGAAATGTAGGCTAATATTAAGAACTAAAAGTCAGGTTCTAAGCCTTTGTTGTCAATGTGTCTTCTAAGTCCACGTTGAACACCTGTTTAATGATGAATGAAAACTATTAGCGCTGCTGTAAAATGTTATCACCCGGGTGCATTGTGTCTTTCTGTGGTGTAAGTTATTTCCAGCCTGACAAAGAAACACCTACAGTAAAAGTGTCAGCTTTTGGTGTCAGTCCTCAGAGCAAAAGCAGAAGTAGTCATTTCTCTGCTGTCAGCCTCAATTGACCAGAGAGCACTGCACAGAGCCACACAGCCAGAAGTGTGCTGGTCTTCTTTAGATGTTTGACTTGGACTGTCCCATCCTTTCCTGCTTTTCCCGTCTACGTACCTGCTTTGTTTTCTATACTGACCCCACTCTCCATACACGCTGTGACAGTTCACAGGAATAATCAAACACTGCAAATACAACAGACTGGTGATATATGGCGTTCCACTCCAACATGCCCACAAATATCAGACAGACATGCATCAGCACACAGGGCTTTCCTGCTAATTATCCTCTTTTTGCCTCTTAGAAGTGAAGCCTGATTGCTCCTCTGCATGATAAATGCTCCTGTCTAAACTGTTCTTCTTTTAACTGCTGCTGCCGCCTGTCCCCTCGTCAACCGGCTCAAACAAAGAGCTTGGTGTTTGCAAATGGATGGAGTTATTTATCACTGGGCTGCAAAGAGTGTCCTCACTGAGCGGAGAGTTGTATTTTTAATTAATTTTTAATGTCTTAAATCTGCTTATATTTCATATTTTTACACAAAGAATAGATTCAGTGATAAAAAGGTATCATCTGTAGTGCAGATTTATCAACCACATGCAGTTGTTTTCAGCTAAACATAGAGTTCTAGTTCTTTGTGTTGATATTTCTCATTTGGTTCACTCTCAAAGCGTCTTTTGGATGTTTAAAAACTCTGAAGTCCTTGTTTCCACTGAAACAGGCTCTCTTCCAATACATTTTACTGTTTTAAGAATATTAATGGTTTTAGTTGTGTACTTTAAATGATATCTACTTTAAAAAAGCTGGTTCTGAATGCTGGTCCCAGCAGTCAACCAATCAGCCTTTCACCACAAGACAGCAGAGTCTCAAGACACAGTAGTGGTACCTCCATATGCCCCACAGGCAATGAGTTGAATTGAATTTAGAAAGCAATTATAAAACATCTGGAGGAAAAGCACCTCTTTATCTTCCGTGTATTTCGACAGTCTTGTGTTATTTATACCCCGGTCGTACTTGTATACTTTTATTCAACTTTCATTTTTTTGCAAACTTTTCAGCCTCAGCCAAGTACCATATTTATTTATTTTTCTAAATTCAAATCATTTCAGTCTAGGCTAGTATATGTGCAAAAATCACAATACGCATGAAAAACAGAGAGTTCTTCTGTGCAAGAGGTAAGCAAGGAGCAATCAAGCATATTAATCTGTCAATGTCTTTGTTGAGCAGCTCAGAGAGGATAACATCTTTTATCTCTTAGTGAATGGAGCTGCCTCGAAGAGGCTCTTATTGGTTACTGAAAAGTGATGTAAAGGCTAAAATCTGCTTTGAGGACAGAAAGCCAGTGCCCATACATTTATTATACCTTTGAAGGATATGTGAAAATAATTCCTCTAAGCAGGGGAGTAGCTGTGTTGAGATGTGCTTTTCCCAAGCTATCCACATCAGCAGGCTGCCCCTGTTAACTGCCATCCCTTATCTCTCCTTTTCTGTCCTTTTTTCTCTTCTCTCCATCTCTCCCCCTCTTCCTTCTCCTCCTCCTTCC
>OMNW01007962.1:8703-25489 GCA_900303245.1 Selene dorsalis
CAAAGATACGTTACGGAATTTCAAATTAAATTTAATGTGATCCCACAGGTTCACAAGGAAAAGAAGCGATTCACCGATTGGTCGAACATCACTGGCTCTGCCCCCTGCATGATGTCACTTTCCCCTCTGGCCGTTCACAAGCCCCCACAGGTATGCCAACTGTCACCATGGAAACAAAAGGGCTACCATTTACAAATAGTGAACAAATTATGGACGGGTATCTGGTCTTGTCAGCCCTGAAGCCCAAAATTCAAAGACACTTAAAGACAAAAAGCTAATGTTGACATTAAAGAGGCAGGTGCTGTGAGGTTTCAGTATCTGTTGAAAATTTTCCTCAAGACTAATTGTGTCATAGTTTAAAATGATTTTGAGATGAAGCTGAAGTGTTTGTCCCACTTACAATCTGTGCTTTTATTTTGAAGGAGCCATGCAAAGATTCTGCCAGTTTGCCCAGAAGACGGAGCTCACATCGCAACAACAGACTCAGCGACAGGCCGCTGTCAGCGCAGGGTGAGCCAGTCTCCTTTTGGGTATTCAATTGTGCTCCTGATTGCTTAAGCAGAGAGCGCGGTGATGTAGAACAATAAACATTCGCTCTCTCTCTCACGGCCTCGTTTTGTCCGACTGTTTGTTCAGTTCCCTCCCTTTTAGGCAAATCAAAGGTGTGTCAGTAGAGTCACCAGATTGTTATGACCTTTTGACGAGAGCGGATTAAGAGCACAGACCGGACGAACAGGAGAAGCGCTCCTGTACTTAAGCTTTGAGTCTTCTCAGTAGTATCTGTTTTTCACACACACGCGCGCGCACACACACGCACACACACCACTACCTGACACACAGCCTGATGTATGAGGTCATGTAAAATCTTGCCTCCCCTTCACCTGCAGTTATCTGTTCTGGAGAACGGTAACTGAATAGTCATTTCGTGAGATTTATCGTTTCCACGCACTCGTATTATTTCTCCCGCACCTTACATAAAGCCGTTTGCTCTGACCGAATCTCGTCGTTCTCATGTGTCTTCCTCTATCATCCTTCTCCTCCTCTTCTCAGGGTTGGTGAGGACGCTTCCAGACAGCCAGACGCCAGAGGCTTTCACTTCCCCGCTTCTCTCCCATAGACTCAGCAATGGACACAACGGTGGGCACAGACCCGGGACGAGCAACGGCGGCGGGCTCCTCACCCCGTGTAACAGTACGACGAGCTCTCGTGCTGCCAGGTCAGTTTACTTCATTTCTCATTTGGTGAACACGAGGAGTGGCTAACGTTGAAGGTGTAATTCTCAGTTCTCATTCATTCCTCAAAGAATTAAGAATTTTTGCATCCGTTAAAAATTAATTAAAAATTAAAAATCAACAACTCGAGTCTTCTTTGGTAGTTTTTGCCGTAATTCCTGTTTGTCATTATAATGATTTTCCACTTCACAAAGGAATAAACTCGAGCTGCAGTACAGGTCCCCTGTCCCTCATCAAACTCATCAAATACACAATCCAACAACTCCAAAATGCTCTCATGGACAAGTTGTGATCTGTACATTCACCACGCTAGGAAATAATCAAATATAATTTTGTAACATTACGACACATAAAGCAAATACTCGGAACTACTTGCGCTTTTGAAATTACTCCGCCCAGCAGCCATGTCTTGAATGTAGTTCTGGCTATGCATTTGCCTCAAAAACAACTCCGTCTCATAATGCTACATTATTATTTCATAGTGTGGTGAATGTGCAGGTCACAACTTGTCCACAAGAGCATTTTTGGAGTTGTTGGATTGTGTATTTGATGAGTTTTGAGGGACAGGGGACCTTGTACCGTCCACCTCCATTGTGTTCACTAAGCAGCTCGCATCTCTGCCCCATGGATCTCAAAACAACATGCAACAATAATTAAAGGTTCTGAACCTACTCCTATGACTATAGGGATTTTGGCAATGCGCAAATTTGCCAAAATGTTAAACTATCCCTTTGAGCATGGCCAACATGCTACCTGATCTCAGCAAACAGCTTGGTGAGGGTGCTGATGATGTCCAAAACTACAAAACCAGACCAACCACATTTATCTTCCAACCAGATTTGCCTACACTGACTAAAATAATGGCAGCTGCGATTGACAAGTTGTTACAGTGACTCTGTTCCCATCAGTAATGACTCCCTCAACTCTTCCTCTGTGCAGCCCGTGCCTGTTGGATCTTGTGGAGATCGAGAGGAAACTGAGAGAAGCCAAGGCAGAGAGAGAGAGGCTGCTCAAAGAGAGGGTGAGTCACCTGCCGTGGGAAACGGTAGTTGGCACCTCAAATCAGCCGCAACACGCTGCATTAGGCACGGCTGTCTGATGACTGACACCCACCCAGCTCGCACACGATGGTCAAAGTGGACTGACTGCAGATAGGTGGACGGTTGTACTGCATGTTTGCATCTTTGAAAAATGCCGAGAATGAAAAATGTGCCACCACTTGACTTTGTGTGTCTGAAACAGGAAAGGGAGAAACTTGTAAATATCCATAAAAACCTCCTTAGCGCAACACGTAATCACATATTTCATAAGATAGCTAATAATTTTCTGTGGCTCGTGTGCACACAGGAAGAGCGACGGCGGCTGTTGTTGGAGGAGAGAAGACAGAGAGAGCTGAACTCTCCCAAAACAGAACCACCAGAGCCAGAAACACCACAAAGATCTGAACCTGAACCTGAACCTGAACCAAAGGAGCAACCAAAGGCCATTTCCCCCCCGAATTCCCCAGAGGTGTGTATGAAATGACAACCACGAAGCAGCGTTAAAGGCTCCTAGAAGATATTTCCTCACTTTGCTTCTGTATGAACACAGTTCTGGTTGGTTAGTCTCAACTGCAGGTGATTGATTTAAGAATTAATATTCCAGAGATGAAATAGCAGCTGAGGTATCCAAACTCTTAGTCCCTAATATAGGTAAAACTTAATTTAAAAACGCTATATCCTACATTTCCCATAATCCAACTATCCTGTATAGCCAGACTTTCAATGCCAAGTTAACACCTATGTTTTTTTGTTCTAATAAACTTTAGGAAACTAAATTTTTAAGTACCTGTTTCTGGGTTTAAATGATCAATATTAAGTCCTTGTTTGTAGGTAATATCTGATGTCATCTTAAATCAGACAGGTTTTTGAACAGTGTAGGAAAAGATCAAGCACATGTTTTAAGTACATGTACAAGAAAAGCGCAAACAGTCCACAATTATGAAAATCTGTTATGAACTTTTTTTTTTACCAAAGGCTCGGTCTAAGACTCAGTAACAAGTGTAACCATGACTAAGCACTTTCCTCACCATCCATGGAAACTGGAGTAACTTTTTAAAACACATTTAACCTCCATATGTACCTGCAGCAGCGCAGCCTGCCCCTCTTCCTCTCTCCAAACTTTGACCTCCGGGGCCACATAGAGTCTCTTGGTCACGGTGTGGCTGGCTGCACAGACCTGCGGATGACCCCTCGACGCTGCGCAGGCTTCCTGACCAAACGAGGGGGGAGGGTCAAGACCTGGAAGAAGAGATGGTTCCTGTTTGACATGGACCACAGAAGACTAGCTTACTATACAGGTTAGACTGGTTGGTGGGGCTGTATGTGCACGTAATGACTATGTGTTTGTATGAAGAAAAGCCTGTCAGGCACACTTTAAGATAACATCACACCAGTAACATTGTTTCCATCTGTAGGAATCTCTTGCTCTCTACATCAGAGTCACTTAAAAATGTTTATTTACTGTATTTACCACAAATCAGAGATAGAAAGATGACTTAAATTGATAAGTAAATTGGAGAGAGGTAACCTTTATGACTTAGGTAGATCCATAGACGCCTAATGAGTGTGCCCTTACCACATATTCTCCCTCAACTTGCCCCTCCCTTTGTTGCAGACTGTGATGAGAGGAAGCTCAAGGGAGTCATCTACTTTCAGGCCATAGAAGAAGTTTACTACGACCATCTACGAACAGCCACATCTGTGAGTTCTCATTGAAAACATTCTCCTTTTTCATCCAGCTGAGTGTCCAAGTCTTTGGACTTTGATGAATTCACTGGGAAACAATTTGATCAGTGTGGAGACTTCAGGCTGCAGAGTCTTTGTCATAGTGAAATGCCTAGAGTCTTTTACATGACGTGCAGATCACTGTATCATTTGGTCAAAAATCCCAAAGTGTTCTTTTTATACAGCGTTATAATGAATCTTGTGTCTCCTGAACTTAAAGGGCTGTTTCAGCTCAGAATCACCTTGAGGCCTCATGTGATGTGAGAGGCCGCTTCCCATGTGTTACATGTTTACACGACATACAGTTTGTTTTACTGCTCTGAGTTTCCTCCATCTCCAGATGGCTCTGTTAGAGAGTTAATACACCATGTGGAGTAACACAGGATTAAAAACACAAATAACCTGTAATTATTAGAAATCAAAGGGGGGGTATCACGTAACACTAGTGTGGTTGAGTAGAACTTGATTTGACACTGAAGGTTCAGATTACACTTTGCTTTTTTCAACAAATGTACAAGAGCTCAAGTAAATCAGTTAAGTAAAAACGTTGATTGCTCTGAAAGTGTCATGCTCTTCCTTTTGGTGTGAGTCTGATTTGTATGAAACATCAGTCATCACTAATGCAAACAGTTGTGCTTTAAAAAAAACAGCAATATGGTGGTTGCTTGTAAAAATTTTGGATTGCCAGTGAATTAATATTGATAATTATTAGAATCAACTAAAGTCTGTTTTTCTGCTTCTTTGGAAAGTAAAGACAGAAGCGTGAAAGTCATGTTCAAAATCATCAAATGAGCAGTCGTAGCGGATCCTGAACAAATGTTGAACAAATCAATCACCACTATGGAAAAACCCCATAGTCTTGTTAAAGAGCTGCTGCTTCTTCCTCTTCTTCGTGACTTGTCACTTTATCCCTGTGTGTCCCTTCCCCTCAGTCTCCCAGGCCCAGTCTGACGTTCTGCGTGAAGACATACGACCGACTGTTCTTTCTAGTGGCTTCCAATGCAGTGTCCATGCGGATATGGATGGATGTCATTGTCACGGCAACAGATGAGCATAGCCGTTATTGACCTCTCACTGAAGTGTCTGTAAAACCCTTGAGTGAAGCTGCTGAGCGCTGAGACGCCCCTATCCCCTCCTCCATCTGCAGGAGGGGCTGGTTTGGCTGAGGTCCACCTCAGGAGCTCAACTCTGCACCGGGACTCTTGAATCTGTGGGTAAAGAGTCGGGGGTTGATGTGCTGGGACAGATGTGCTCGAACACAGCGGAGATAGCTGTTACTGGATGAATGATGCTTCAGCGGCGGCAGAGGTTCACCACTGAACCAGCTGCGAACCACAAGCAGCTCTACGCACCAGTCTGCCCACTGGGCGTCTGTTACTGGGAGGTTTCAGCATTTGAGCCTGAGCTCCCTCTGCTGGTCACAGTCCAGCACTACAGGACTGCTATACACTACTTCAACAGTGAGCGGACACAGTAACAGCAACACCTGTTCAGTATAATGCCATCCAATGTAACTGTACGGTCATAAGTATGCTTTGTGTCTGCAGGTGTTGCTATTATTATGTCCACTTCCTGTTTTTTTGTTTTTAGTAAAGACAGATTGTACATTCAATTTTATCAAATTAATTTATTATATGGAAATTTATATGGGTTTGATATGCAAACAAGTGAAGGCATCCACTGTTATGAATGCACTATTAAATGTTTATTGGTAAAAACACTTGCTTTCTTGGGTTGTCCTTTTTTTTTCACCATGAATCTTTAATGGTGAGAGATTTGTAACATTAGACAAAATGTTTCTTTTAGTTTTTTTGTTTTTTTAATCATTCTCTTTTTCCCCTAACATTCATGTAGTCTTCAGATTCAGATTTTTTTAGTCTTTTATGCCTTTCCTATTTTTCCTGAATTTGTTCTTGTAGTCTCAAGATGTGTGTTAGTTTTACGATCAGTATGATTATTAACCTTTAGTTGTGTGTCTATATTCGGCTGATTGTTCATAATAGCGTTTTTCTTGCTGTTAGTTATCTGCTACATCTTATTACTATACACATAAACTATCACACAAGTCATAGGGACACAGATACTATTGGTTTGTCTTTATACATATCAATCACATCATCTACATGATCTGATCTCCAAACTGTTTCATTTCCACTATCTTTGTCACAGGCACTTTACTACAGTTTTCTCATTTAAAGTGTAACTTATATCTCCATTTTTGAAACGTCGCCTTTGTGGTGCATCCAGGTGGTTGTCAGAAAATTCAGTCATAGAGATTCCTTTTTCTTTTTCTTTTTTTTGTGACTGTGAACGTGATAGGTGCTTTAAAACAGCTGAGGGTTATTTGGTTGACTGTAATACAGAGAGCATCAAAACCCCCTTGTTGTGCTGAGCTCCCCTCCCCAGAGGGATCCTACAAGAACTGAGTGTGTGATACAGATGCCCCACCAGACGGACATGACTCAGTGGTTGGATTATTACCACTGACCCTTCAATGCTGGTAAAACCTTTATTAGCACCTTAAGTTAAAAAAAAACATTGACTATCAGCATGTATGATTTAAAACTACAAAAATATTTTGGTTGAAAAATCTTTAATATGCTCTTTCTTCAGAAAATAAAGACACTGTATGCTGAATACCATCACTGGCTTTAAGGTAAGACTTCATCTTCACACAACTTAAGCTAAAATCAGTGTAAATAGCTGTAAAACCTTATCACAGGTCTTATTCTCGATATGCATGCATAGTGAATCTGTTGAAGTAAAAAAAAATACTTATTTTATAAATGATATGTAGTATAGGTGTGGTATGGTGCTATATATTCTAGAAATATTGTTCTCATTTCTCTGTCACAACTTACAATTTTGTAATACTTATACATTAGTGAAGTTAATTATACATCATTTTCCTTTCTTCCTTTTTTTTCAGTCTCACAACTTGCTCATGCTGTTTTCGTTTGTTTTACAAACAGTTTTGCAAAACTTTAAAATGTTTATGATTTCTAATCTGGTGTCACACACAAGAATAAGAGACTATTTTCATTGTAGACAGTAATAAACATCTTCACTTGTTATAAAACTTAATCTGTCCACAGTGATGATATATGATGTATATCAATTTCCTCTTTCAATATTTGACCTGTGGAGACAAGCTCATCATGTCCTGTTTTTTTTTGTTTGTTTTTTTGGACTAGTGTCAGTATTAACATTACTACACTGTACAATAACTAATCAATACTCATATTTCCACCTGTCTTCCCTCCATCCTTTCAAACCTCAACAATATTCATGACTATATATCAAATTACTAAACTAAAAATAAAATCAGAAGAGCACAAGAGGACATTTTTGTGAGCCACACTTTTGCTCTCAGATCATACTAGTATCAGTCTGTCTACTGCCTGCAAATGATCAAATGATTAATAATTGATTTACTTTTTTATTTTTAGGAGGATCATCAAAGTGACAGAAAAGCATGACAGCTGCTATAAAGCTTTTCTTCATATGCTGTCTTCTTCAATGTAAGTCTTATACTGTTTTTTCTGCTTGGATGCTGTATAATGTTTTCGTGTGTATTTTTTGCATTTTAAGATGTAAATTGTCTTGCATGACTTGTGATAATGATTTTTGTGTGTTTAACTTAACAAATGTTTATTTTGTATTGTTTCACCTCAGGTAGCTTATGCCAAGACTGGGCAGCCTTCATGCCCCAGACGGTGGAGGGACTGAGCGGATCCTGTGTGATCATCCCCTGTAGCTTCACCTTGCCCTCGGACTGGGATCAGCACCTTGATGATTCGTGTAAAGCCATATGGAAGAGAGGCAGCTGGAGCCGAACCCAAGTTTTTGATTCCAGCCTCACTGGAGCCAGTTCAGGCTTGAACTTAATGGACGGAAACCTAACAGGGATCCTGCGTGATAAGGACTGCACCACCGTCTTCAACAACCTGCCATCCAACCATTATGACAACTATTACTTCAGACTGCAGTGTGACAACTCACTCAAATTCAACTTTCAGACAAGCGTCCTCATCTCGGCTCAAGGTTTGTGTTATTACCCGTTACCCTTTTATATGCGAACCCACATCTCTTGGTATTTGCTGACAATTCCTCTTTGTCTTACCTCTTCAGACTCACTGCCCAAACCTGCTCTGAATCCGTCCAGGCTGGAGGTAGAGGAAGGGACCCCAGTGAGGTTGAACTGCTCAGCTCTTGCTCCCTGCCCCGTTCTCCCTCCAGCTCTGACCTGGACCCCCAGTATAGGAGACATTGAGGAGAATGTGGAAAGTAAATCTGTCACCTCCATTATGAATTTCACTGCTTCTTACCTCCACAATGGACTCAAGATCTCTTGCACCACCCTGTACAACAGACAAGCTGGAAATGACCTTCTGTATGAAAAAAGTTTGACCCTCCGTGTTCTTTGTAAGTACGTTCTTGCTGTTTCTTCCCTGTGCCTTCTTATTGTGCTGGGTGTCGTCTCTGTTCACATCATCACATTTTATCATGAGAGGATGTTACAACATGTTGTGGAAAATCCATTTGGATAGTCTTTATCCTCCTGTTCACTAACTCTGAGGAGTTTCTGCAGAGAATCTGAACTGATTTTTCCTATCATTAATTATTTACTAATATTTTGAACTGTGTAATTACATAGGCATAGCCTAGTAGTCTATACTTGAATTAATTTTTTACATTCCGACAACCCAAAAGTTATGTGTAGCACAGCGTGTTACTAAAAGCCTTAATAACTTCTTTATTAACATTAATAACAATACTAGTTTTAACTAACTTTGAACTTAGTATAAAACACATACTCTTTAACTGGCAAGCCATATATCTTGAGAAATACTTGACATTCTTTGGTATATTCTTTCTCAAAGGGTGATTCAGAAGCTGTTTTAACTTAGCTTAGCTTATTTTAGCATAAACACAGGGGAAACATCTAGCCAGACTATCTCATCTGAACAGAAGTTGAATCTCCACAGCTTCTCTTTAGTTTTTGTACAGGTTGGGCACCTTAAATCAAAAGGACTGGTGTGGATTTAAAACCACATAGAGTTATAGAAATTATTTAAATAATGAATGTTAAAAGCTGCACTAATCAAGATTTTGTATCAATAGAGAGTCGAAAAACTTATGCCTAAAGATGCTACCCATGTTGAACCCACAAACAATATCACACTATTCAATTATTCTCAACTTTGAAGAGCTTTTTAATCTATTTTGCTTTGTTTTGCATCTAGGAGCACTTGGAGCTAGTTAGTCTGTAGTTGGTGGAGACCAAAGCAGAGTTAGAAACATGGTGAACACTGGACTAAGATTTGTCTGGTGGCCAGAAAGACAAATCCAAATAAATATAACATATTTACAGTGTTACCAACTATATAACTTGACACTGCCCCCAGGCAGCCCTGAATCTTTTTATCATTTTCTTATGTTATATTGTTGAAATTCTCTGCCAGACCCCCCAAATAACACATCCATCAGTTACCCTGGTCCTGTGAATGAGGGCAGCACAGCGACTCTGACATGCAACACAAACGCAAATCCAGATGTGGACAGCTACACCTGGTACAAAGTGGACGGAGATGAGGATATAGCAGTGGGCTCCAAGAAGAAGCTTTCAACAACCGTTTCAGAGGTCGACAACAAATTTTACTGCCAAGTCAGTAACAAACATGGAGCCCAGAACTCATCCATCACTCAGATAGATGTGCACTGTAAGTTGAACCACAACAGAAACACAAATGACAAATACTGGCCAACAGTACTAAATTGATTCATGTTTTCTGTTTGTTTTCCTAGTTGCTCCCAAGGACACAACAGTGGTCGTCGATACCGCTGGTCCACTACTGGAGGGCAGCTCTGTTTCTCTGTTCTGCAGCAGCCGTGCCAACCCACCTATGACCAACTTCACCTGGTACAGAGGCGATGAAGAGGAAGACGAACATGGGCAGACCTTAGTTCTTAACAATCTGGACCTGGGCCATAGCAGCAACTACCACTGTCAAGCAAAAAATGACCTGGGGGAAGAAGTTTCAGCCACGATTCAGCTGGACATTCAGTGTAAGTTTATTCAGTGCTGTAAAAGATGTTGATTTACACTGATGAAGAACACAACTGTGTGTTTACACTGTGTTCATATGCTGAATATGTCTCCACTGTACCATATATCCATGCAGCCCAAACACACTCTGGGGCCAAGACTAAGTCACAGAGAGTGTCTGGGCCACAGACAGTAATGCATTGTCGTGTTGCGTGACTCCCTCAAAATCCTTTCTATGTCAGCGGTCCGTCATGACTGAGCTCTGCTGTGTGTCCACATGTGTGCCAGTGTGTTAATTTATGTGTGGAGGTTTTTGTTTTATTTGTGTCCTCATTAAGACGTCATTTCCAACCACAGAAAATGAAGAGGTTGTCTCAGTTTAATGAAAAGACGACTCAGTTTTATATAGAATTTGGAGACATTTACATTTAAACCTTTATAGTGGCAACTGCATATTTAATTCAACACTGTCTGCTTGTGAACCAGGCACAAGTAAAGCAACCTTCAGTTTTCCTCATATGTGATCGTTTTCTTCTTTTGCTATATGCATCAATTATTAACTAGGGTGGTCAAAAATATGAAGCTCTTTATTACAGGTGGTGAATAGTTTTTGTATTTTAATACCCAAAATAAGGATCTTAACTCTAAACATAGTTAATCAGAAATTTCACCTCATAATGTTCAAAGATCATTCTTGAACCATGACCTTGAGATGTGCCTGGCATGTGGCAGGTTGTCCTTGAACTATGTGTTCAAATTCCACTTTTTCTCAGCAATTTATTGACTTTGAGATTCAAAGTTCATTTTGTCATTTGATTGTAAATGTGTTTTTGTGCTAAACTGAAAACAGTTTTTATGTTATGACAATTTAAGATCGGAATGAAAATGTTTGAATCGCATTTGATGGGATTAAATCTACAAACACTGTGTTTCTTTCAGTTTCCCCTAAGAACACGTCGTTGTTGGTCGAGCCCTCCGGACCGGTGCCGGACGGCAGCTCTGTGACTCTGACCTGCACGAGCATCGCCAATCCAGCAGCGATCAACTTCACCTGGTTCAGAGTAGCTGGGGGAGAAAAGGAGATGGTGGGTTCAGGGCCGGACTTCACCTTCAATGTGACCAAGCTCTCAGAGGATCTTTATTACTGTGAAGCTCTGAATGTCCATGGAGCTGAACACTCAGGGCCCGCCAGTCTTGATGTCACATGTGAGATTTATTTATTAATAATTACAGACTTTTCATATTTTTTTTGTTGAGCGTGCACTAATATTTAATTACCGTCTTCCTCTCAGTTTTTCCAGAGATCCTGCCTTCTTCCCGCTGCATCAGGATTTTGACCCGGTTTCGATGTTCCTGTGACAGCCAGGGCAACCCACGTCCCTCCTTGGTTTGGGAATTGGCTGGAGAGCCTGTCAATCACTCTGCTGACATCCCGATCAGGCGGGTTCCGCTGGGGACTGAGGGGATGAGGAGCATCATCACTCTGTACCGCGTGGACGAAGACATGCCCTCTCTTGTCTGCCTCAGCATCAACTCACTGGGCTCCGATAGTTTTACGTTCAACATGTCATCCAGTGAAACTCAGCTAGGTTGTGAAATCACTGTTTATAGCTCTTCTTCTCTTTTGTCTAATTTGCTTCTGTCTGACATGATCTGTGTGGACTTTCCAGGCTTCCATAGTGAGTCTCTGTTGATCGGCTGTGCAGCGGGAGCACTGGGGATGATGTTGCTGTGTATCCCGCTGTTACTATTTTGCTGGTGAGGAAAAACTTGTGACTCAAATATAATCACAAAATAAGGGATTTAAAAATAATCATAATAATAATAATAACTGATTATATATAACATAACAACATCCACATTTGTGTTTGTTAGTTTTAGAAAAAAGACAGGCAGCCTTTCACCTGGCCAGGCACTGGTGGACACTTCAGACGTTTTAGTCACTAATGAGGTGAGTTTATATCATGACAATATCAATTGTTCATGATGGACTGCGAACGGAATCTGTCTGACCCTCAGATGTATTTCTGGGTCATTATGGTCAACCAAAATAATAAAATGTTGGTTTAATGGCAAACAAGGTTATTTTCCAGAATTAAGTATTCCTTCAGCTGTGTAGTCGGTGAACTGGGTGAAGTGAAATCCTTTTCTTCTCTATTACTGAGGCAAATTATTCTTGTTTTCCTGTAGACCAACTCATCACAAGTAGACATTATTCGTGTCAATAAAGCCATTCTGGAAGCAAGAGGAGAAAACAAATCGGACCTGCTCCAGGCCAATGCAGATGCTAAGCTCGGTGAAGGGGAGGTCAGAGGCCTGGCTCCTAAGACGACAACAACAACAACCTACGCTGAGATCTGCCTGCCCTCCAGAGGATGCGATGATGGAGATGCAAAAGAAGAGACAGTTGCAGACTCATTTGGGAAAGGCATTGATGGTCTTAATGGGACAGGTCAGTGACATGGTGTGGGGTTGACTTCAGAGGAAACTGTAGCTGAAACAAAGGATTCTGGTCTTTAAACACCTATAGAACCTAAGCTGTCAGCTGAACCCCCCCTGAGCATTCTGGGTAGAAAAACTTTATAAAGTCAGCAGCAGCAGTGAAGGTAACATCTGCACCACAGGCAGCAGTGTTTGAACTGAGCAACAGTGGTGTCACACATGACTGTTGACTCTGTAACCTTCAAGTCTTCATGTACTTCTTAAAATACATGGAGGTTTGAAGTAATAATAACAATGATATAAATCCATTTCAGAGCTAATCTGATCTATAACAAGAAATGTTTCCTTTAAATGGAGGCACATTTATCATGCTACTGTTTATATTCAGTATTCCAGTGCTAACTTGTGTCTCACGGTTGTTAATTTCTCTATTAAAACTTTTGTGCAGAGTAAAAAAGCACACAGTGTGATATTTGTCAAACACACTTTTTTATTGATAATTGAAATACATAAGTTTGTTTGTGCTTATAAACAAAAAAAGTAAAAATAAAAAGCTATAGTAGGCAGCAGCACCAGAGGTACAGTCTAAACAGGTCATGAAATGGAGAATTTTGTATATGGTGTGTCGTCTCAACATGCATGTTTCAGAAACAAGCCTCATTACAACCATGACATTTTGTGCTGGAGCCGTGTTCACAAACCTCACAGTAACATCAATAAACTTTAAAATACATTTGTCTTTCTTTCATAACAGCGGAGTTTCAATAAAAAGCCGTCGTAACTGAATGATATTTACATTCCAGGTGCTGTGGGTTTGAATTAAGTTCATAACAATGAAAAGCAGTAAAGAGTAAGTAAAGCAGTAGTATCACTACAAGTGATACTATGGATATTGAAATTAAAGCTAAACTCAAGCTCAAGTCAACATTGGCACCACTTCGCAAATACACCGCCTTTTCTATGAATCCATCAGAAACTGGATGGGATTTACACTAAAAATTACATAAGAGGTATTGGTGCTGTCGCTTGCATTTGTATTATTGCCATTCACTTCACGCATTTGTCTTTTACTTTTAGCAAACAATTTCAATATGTTTATTTATTATTTTACTTGAACACTTTTGGACGATTTATCCAATAGTTAAATCAATTTATCTGGTAACTAGTTCTCAAACATTTCATTTAAAGTATTTTACTGTAATGTATTAATATATTACCACTGGCATCACATCAATTTAATTAACATGTCAATATGTTTTATAGATAAATCGCCATTTTAATTTTTTAGCTTAGGTGGATGAATTCATTGAGCATTCCACATTGGGAATCACTGTTGGAGAGTGATCTTACCTTCATTTACCCTGATGACTGACCACATATATAATTCAGCCCATCTCAAGAACATGACGGCTGTTTATTTTAGGTAATAGTCAGAGTCAGTGTTTAACGTCCGAGTACTGAATCTCATCATCTTCAGAGGTGCTGGAGTCTGTGTCATCTCTCCAGTGTCCTGGCTTTGGTGTGAAGTTAACCTGCGTGTAGGTGACATCCGCTTCATCGACTTTATTGTTGTCAGAGTACTTAATCTCTTCATCACCAGAGGTGCTGGAGTCTGTGTCATCTTTCTGACATCCTAGCTTTGGTGTGAAGTTAACCTGCGTGTAGGTGACATCCGCTTTATTGACTTTATTGTTGTCAGAGTACTTAATCTCTTCATCACCAGAGGTGCTGGAGTCTGTGTCATCTTTCTGACATCCTAGCTTCGGTGTGAAGGCCACCCGTGGACAGATGACATCCACTTCATCGTCACTGCTGTCTGAGTCGTCATCATCGTACAATGGATTTGGAAATTTGGATGCATGTGCTTTACTGAGGTTTTCATAGTCCTCCAGCCTCTCTTGTTCATTCTAGGATGACAGCGGAGATAGTTTCTATGTTATGTCATAATTTAATTTTATATTATTATATAAAACACATTTCATCATTGTGAAGACTCTTTCATCAGTTTCATAATTTTGCTTGTTACATTAAATAAATTTCAACACAGGAAAATATATCCTACACATGTATCATACTCAACATATTTGATTTTTAAAAGGAGTGTAACTGTAGTCATTCCCTCCAACCACAAGAAACACACTTTAAAGTCCTGTTTTGTATAAGGGTAGATTTCCTTGTCCAGGTTCTATTTAATGCTCTGAAAGTATCACAGAAATGTAAACGGTCTGCCTGGATTCAGAAACTGAGCCTTAAATCGAGCCATCAGCTGAGCCAATCACGAGAGAGGATCAAAGCTAAATTTGTAGTTGAGCCAATCCCAGATAGTTTTTTGTGCTCTAAACCGCAACTCTATCTTGTGGATATCAATACTTCAAATAAAACAATTGAAAAGCGTAAATCATAGACTGGTTAACAACAACTGCATTTAGTGATACACTTAACTAAAGGTGTTTAATCCCAATATAATGTGACAAACTGAGCTTGATGCTGGATAAAGAAGAGCCATGGTTTCTGACCTTTTTAAGTGGGTTTGGCTTGGACACCTTTGCGTACACAGCTTCTCCTTTTGCCTGTTCGTTCCTAGACAGACAAATATCATCACAAATTACGCCATGTAATAACACCTGACTTGTTCTGGTGTTATAAGTAAACTCTTACTTTGGCTTATTCCAAAAGTGCAGAGAAGCATAGTTGAGGGACTCATCCTGTCTGTGTCCACCTTGCTGTCCTGTGGGTTTTTGTGCAGCGGATGTCTGAGCAGATGCAGACAGAGGACATCACTGAATGTATTCAATTGCTCCATTCATGTGCTAACAGTTGCTGTAAGTTTTCCATTAATTCATGCCTCCATAATACTGAATGATCAGTGCACTGACAGACAGCCACTGACAGGACAAACAGTGAGGGTATTGAGGGTATTGACACAGACGGAAAAGTAACAGCTTGACCACTGAAAGACACATCCGCCTAAAGAGGAGTCACACAAATTCTGATTATAGAGGACTGAATTTTTGTAAGCATTAATATGTTATTTGGATGTGTAAGGCGCTCTAGTCCTGACAGATGACAATGGTGTTGCACAAGTTGTTTTGATATCGATTGCCATTAAAAATGTGAATGCATTTTTTTAAGTATAATTTTGGGGCTTTTCAGGCCTTGAATAAATATAGAGACAGGAAATGGGGAGACAGAGAGAGGGAGACTGACATGCAGCAAAGGGCCACCAGTGGAATTGAGCCGGGGCTGCTGCAGTAAGGACAATAGTCTCTGTATATGGGGCGCCTCTCAACCCACTGAGCTACACGACAAGATTAGAGGTTGTAACAACCCTCTCACTGAGTTGCAGACTGACCTGACCTGGCAGTCAACTGAGGGTTGCCAGCTGATTCGCTTCACCTGGGCCCTACACCCTATAAAAGCTGGGCCATGTGCTCTCATTCTGTCTCCCTTCCACCTGCTCACATCCTTTTGGTTTTGGTTTTGCACCTTCAACACCTCCATGGCACACAGACCACTATCCCATGCACTGCATTCATGGTAAATCTTATAGACTTCCACACCTCATTGTACCTTAGGTTTATGTTTATTATTTGTTCTTAGTTGAACTCTGTGTTGACTCCCTCCTTGTCACGTTCACTGAGCCAGTTTGTAACAGAGGTCATAAGTGTTGTTCAGGACTTTAGTAGGACTATTGGCAAATTGTAACCTTCATGGTATATTTAACTCCAGGATTATTAGAGATTATAAGGAAAACTTGAGATGCACTGGACTTTTACTGAGGAAAACATAACAAAAAGGTTAATTAGTGGCTTAAACTTATATATACTTCAAACAGTTTCGCAATTTTTATGTCTGCAAACCGTCAGAAAATTTTCAGGGAAATTGGTCAGTAATGGTCAATATCAACACAGCACAGGGTCAGAGCCTCAATTTTACTCCTTAGACTGAGTCAATTGCTCCAGAAACATTGTTTCCTTCCACTGGAGTGATTCTTTAATAAAGTAATGGACTTAACTAAATACACTAATCAACAAGTAGATTTACTGGTATTTAGTGGAGTCTTATATACATTTGCTTTCTAAATGAAGTTGCTCAGACTTGGTGGACTCACAGGTTTTCCGGTTGGCAGATTCAGAGTGCTGTAAACAGTGGTGATGTTGGATGCAGACCTGTGGAGCGACAATGGTGATAAGAGTGAAACATGCGTGTGTGCAGTGACTGACTATAATAACTGGCTCTGTCATCGTGCCATTCATGTCTGAAGCATCCTAAATGGACGCTTTGACACCAGCTCGAGC
>OMNW01007962.1:28069-40482 GCA_900303245.1 Selene dorsalis
TTGCAAAGCTCTGACGAGCCACTCACATTTCACCACCAACTTCTTTTCTTTGCTTTGACTTGAACCTTCGGTGTTCATGGCAGTGCAGGTGTAAGAGCCACTGTGCTCTGTAGTTGCGTTAAAGGTGTGATGAAGAGTGTTGCCCTCCAGCAGGTCATTATATCTGTCATGGATTATAAAATTTGATCTTCTCAAGGTGAATTGCGATACTGGGTTACTCTCAACTGTGCAGGTGATGGTGATGGTCTGGCCTTCTGTAACCTCACCAGACATAGACAGTTCTGGTACAGTGGGAGGATCTGTGGAGAGAAGACAGCCCTGTGATGTTTTCTTCTCACGACAGCACTTGTTAACAGGAAGTCAGTCTCTTTAAAGTTTTAACACAGTGACATTTTAGAAAATGCTTCCTGGAAGAGTTAGATGAAAAGGTCGATATCAATATGGCTGCAACCAAGAGCAGGTTAGCTTAGTTTAGCACAAAGACGGTAACAGTGTCCAGTAACCGGCACCATTCGACTTCACACAACTTGACACAGTTATATCAGATTAATTTACTCTGTATAGTAGCTATGCGTTACATTGTTTTCTTAATCTGACCTGCTGCTATGTGAAATTAACAAGTGTTGCATGTAGCCAGAACAGCTGTTTCCCTCATTCCTACCCTTATGCTAGGCTGAGAGGAGGACTGATGCAAGCCGATGTTAGTCAAGAAAAGATTAAAAAAAAAAAAAAATCCCAAATTGGATACGAAGATGAAATCTGACACATAGTTTCAGTGTTAAAACTGATAAAATAATTGCTGTCTGTGGTCTTATATGGGCTGTGGCAATAATTTTGAAAAGTAGTAGCTCGCAGCAACGTATTGAAAAAAAAAAAAAGAACTATGAACTAGTTCATTTTTGGAACCGTGAACTTAGTTCAAAATTTTGAATTATGAACTATGAACTGAACTAGTTCATTTTAAAATCTGTGAACTGAACTTTGAACTAGTTCATGTAGAAATACTGAGCAACAAATACTCTAAACTTGTGCAATATTCAGTTTCTATTGTCATTTTTTTGTGTTGTTTCCTTCTGCTTGAGCCACTGCTTTTATATCTTGACCATACAAACATTTACACAGGAGAGTTGCATCTAGATCTAAAGGGTGAAGAACTGTGTTTTGCACAACATGAGTCAGTGCCTTTTTGAATAAAATGCTGATTGTTTTAAATATTCGACTTCATGCAAAAGTTGTACAGTAACTTACACAGTACGCGTATGCACCTCTCATCACTATTGTCCCCTGTTCCAATGGTGTTGGTGGCGTTGCACATGTAACACGCTTCATCTGATTGTTCAATTTTGTTGAACTTTAATGTGTTTTGATCATCTATGTAGGAATGCTGCCATGAGGAGTCAGTGGGTTTGTTGCTGTAACGGTACCAGGAGTAAGATTTCGGCAAAGGATTGGCATCAGTGTTACAGATTAATTGGATGTCGCTTGTACCAACTTTCACCCTGTCATTATTAACAGATCCAGAAATGGAAATGCTCATCCTCCTGGGCCTGTCTGGAAAAAAGAAACAACTTTCAGTATGCTTTTCATGGCGACTTCTACAGCATCCTCTGCTTTGTGTATGACACAATATGTGTACAAGGAAGTGCAAAACTTACATTGAACCCTGATATCAAGTGGTTTTGATTCTCCAGGACCGACACTGTTCCTGGCTTCACATGTGTAAGAGCCACTGTGCTCAGGCTCAATCTTTGCAACACTATATGTTTTCTCCACACCAGGAAGCTTATGTTTATCTCTAAACCAAGAGTAGGCATCAGGCTGTGGTTTGCTTCGCTTCAAGTCACATGTTAAAGTCATTTTATCTCCTTCTCTAACATCAGACATAGGTGAAGTCTTCCTTATTTCAACTTGAGGAGCATCTGAAAGAGAAAATTAATCCAGTACTGTAAATAAAATATGAAATTAAGATTTTCATTTTTTTACAAACACTATAGAAAATTTCATGAAAAATGGAAGAGGTACTCACATGTAACAGTTATACTGACTGGTGTGGAGTTAACTTTCCCATGTTTGTTCTCAGCCTCACAATGATATTTTCCACTCTGTGTCTCCTGAATTGACTCAATGCTCCAGTCTGGCCCTGTAAACTGCTTGTTCTCCTCTTTAAACCAGGAAATAGTGGGCAGAGGATTTCCTTTGGCAGAGCAAGTGAAACTCACCGAATCTCCTTCCTTGACTCCTTCCCTCTTAGAAACCTGCGCCCCCACATCTTTAGGACCATCTGTGTGGGCAACACATTCAGCACAAGTGAGGAGAAATCAGTTTACGTACAGCAAGCATGGGTCGATTGTGAAAGAAAATCAAGTGTACAGATTATGCACAAGGTCATTTGTGTGGTTTTAAAATGTATGATTTTCTGACATAGCTAAACTTTTGAGTAAGAAATGTCAGAGCATCAAACCTGCTGCTGTACAACATTATAATACAGCTGCTCAAACATACAATTACAGTATTAATAAGGAGCGACTAATTCTCAATGCTCACTAATTCTGGTCTTAAATTATTACTGCTATTATTACTACTACTACTGTACTGCTACTACTAAAAATAATAATAATAATGATTCACTGATGCTGAATTTCTTTCCAGAAATAGTATCACATCCAAATGTTTGGAGTCTGCAATCAGTACAAACTATTCATTTATGAACTTACATTCAACAGTTATAGAAATATTCTGAATACAGTATTTGTCCGTGTTATTCTGTATTTGGCATGAAAACACCTTCCCATCATCTTCAGGGCGGGTATCAAAGCTGACCGTGGTGGTTTTAGTGTCATCAAAGCGTTTCGGGGATGATTGAGCCGAATCTTGAATTTCAGGGTTTAAATGACATGAGCTTAAAGTGGAGCAATTAAGTGTTACCAGGCCAGGCTCAATCAATGCAGGTGGTTGAGAAAATGTGAGCAGGCATGGGTTCTCTGAAAATATGAGAGAAAGATATTATCAGCAGAAATGTTTTATTGCTTTGTATTTTCTGAATATGTCTTCAAATTTTCTGATCTTTGAACTTACCTTCCACATTGAGGCTTACATTTTCTTTAGTAGCCCATAATTGTGATTGGGTTTTTCCTACAAATCTGAAAGAGTACTCCCCGCTGTCATTTTTTTTCAGGTCGCAGATCAAAATACTGCACACAGGCCCAGTGTATATTTTCTTCACACGTGATGAGCTGATAATTTGAACTCTGCCTACAAACTCTGGACTAACAGCACGTCTTGAGTTATTCGAGCTGTAAACGATAGTGGCATTAAAATCTTTACTTTTGTCGATCCATCTTCTATCCTTCATCCAAAACCAGTGTACATCATCAACATTTACATTCCTACTCAATGTGCATGTGATTTCAGCGCAGCACCCCTCTTTAGCTGACAGCCTACTGGGTTGTAGGGTAAACGGACATTGCTGAACGGATGCTGAATCTGTGGTGGTGAAAACACAGGTAATATGAGTTCATTTAATGCAAATGTTCTTAGAGGGAAACACTGTTGTTGAAGCAGAATGATAAAGTTCCTACGTTTTAATAAGGCCAAAAATACAATCCACCCGAATGTCTGAGCATCCATTCTCATGGAGGACCAAAGCTTGATATCTGAAACGGAACAAGTGTATGTGCATTATTCTACATAACATAACACCACATACCCTCTTCTTTGTTATAGTATAGTAACAAAAGTTATTTTCTTACTGAAAATCAGCTTGTTACCAGATCCTCTTTTCTTTTTCCTTTTTCTTTTTTTTCTTTTTTTTTTTTACTTCGGAGTCATTTTTTCCGTCCTCATCTCAAAAATAGACTGGTAGAAGAATATTCCACATGAAACATTTTATGTTTTTTAATATTTCTTCTTCTTTTTAAGTAAACATAGTAAGCTGTGATTGCACTTGATAATCAAAACAAACATTTCTCATTTCACTCATTGCATTTTACAATTTCAGGCAAATGTTCAGTTGTATATTTAGTGTTTAAATCACTTCAGTCTGCTTAACCAGACCTACATTTGAAGACAATCTTTTATATAGCATACACATGCTCAGAGTGCAACAGTACAACATGTAAACCTTATAGCATCGAAGATAAAACTGGAAGACAAATTCAGATCATCAATAATCTAAAATCATAAATTCAATCTAAATACTTCTTTAGAAATCAAAAGCGTGGCTTTCTCTATGCACAGCTATCATACCACCTTGATGGTTGAGCCAAATAGAGGAGATTATATTTTTTTTAAAAGAAAAAAAAGTATGTTCTTACCCTAGAGACACCACTTTTGAGAATCTCACACCATGTCTCCTTAAGTTAAAAGTAGATTTTAAAAAAGGAAGTTTTCACAGTCGACTTGAACTCTGAAAGAATTTGCATGACCAACCATGCAAGCCAGAAAAGCCGAATCTTTTGTAGGTGTTCTGAAGTATAATTGTGCCGAAGTATAATTTTTTCTCCCCCTCAGCTCGCCTCCTCTATGTATGCCATCAATCAATCTGCCCCCCCACTTCCTGTGCTAATACAGAAAGCCTGTTTATGGTAAGCGTACAAACAGGCACAGCGCAGCTTTCAGTGCTTGATATCACACTGCATACTTAATGCTATGTGTATACTACATATTTACAGTGTTTCCTTTGACTATGTGCATGGCAGAAACAGAGAAAAGTATCAAAAGATTCATGAAGCATTGTCTAAATTTGTTGTGTCTCAAAATATAAAAGTGAAGTTAAATCACACATAAACAGGAAACGGTGCACAAACAGAAAATGCATCTGAATTCATTTCCCCTCCCCCAGAGCAGCAGCTACTATCCTCTCAGCATCGGCAGCCATGTCGTCAATCGCGCCATTTAAAGCTTGCAGCATGGCAGCGAAGGAGCGGCTGACGGAGCGTGCATGTCTGGGCATCGCCATCTCCACCAGCTTTGATGAAACTGTAGCCAAGTCCTTTTCTGCCGCTGCCAGCCGCCTCTTAACTTCCCCTTTGGTCACCTCAATCGACAGAACACAAGTCCGTAGTTCTTTAAGTCTTGTGGGATCCATGCGTCGCTGCCGGGCCAGTCGCTCAACTGATTCATCATCCAGGCAAAGAGATAATTGTGCTTTAGTCAGGATCCGCACTGCTATACTGGAGTCCACCATAGAGGCTACCAGGGGAACAGGAATAGCTGACATCCCTCCAGATAGCGAGGCGGCTGCCCATACCAGTGCTTTGAAAGCCTCCTTCTTCTGGGTGACCATGGCTGAAGTGAGAGTCGGTAGAGCCAAGAGCAGGGCGTGGGCTCGGACTTCTGGAAGGTCTTTGCCCATGTCATCCAACAGAGCAGGAAAGTCAAGCTTCTCCAGGGTGGAGGGTCTGACCCGATAGACTTTGGGCTGTTTCACACCCTGTGATTTCAGTATTTCCAGACTAGCTTTGCGCTTTTCTTCCAAACTTTTTTCTGTATCAGCCGTCAAAGCTAAGAGAATAAAGTATACTGTTTCTCTCTGTAGTGATCGGGCTTCCAAGTACACCTCCACGCTGTTGGGCTGAGGTGTATGTGTGAATGTCATTAAGACAGCATTGTAGCGGAGGAACTTAACTCTATCCATGTATCCTCCAGCTTCAAAAGGGGAAGTGTCCGGCACAGGTGACAGGTCCCACAGACGAAAATCAGGGTATTTAGGGTTAGGATAGCCTGTCACGTCCTCCGACACAACATCAGATGAAGACGGAGCTGCCCCGTCATCTCCAGGTCCGAGGCCACGGAGGGAATTCATGAAAGAGTCTTTTTCATCTCCACGGTTTCCCACCACAGCTAAGTTGATCCTACTGAGCAGGAGATCTTCCACCGCATCCCTGACATCTGATAACTTATTGCTCTCTACGGATTCTTTGAGGGTCTCCAGGAGGTTTAGGCTTTTGAAAACATCAGCCATCTCTCTGAGGTGTCACGATGATGAGATCCTTTAATGCAGAACAGACAAGAAAGCTCACATGAATTCTTCAGGTCATATGCAAACAAAAAAAGCTGATGTGATTTACCATAATGGTGAATTAACAATAGACACCATGACATACCTGAACCCCAAAATAATGGTTGTCATAGTAACATTGTAAGATAGAAATTTTTTAGTAATACGTTGATTGTTTTTTGTTTTTTTTCACAGTAGGCCTATCAAACCTGCACTGGTTTTCAGTGAGGTAAACCAAGGTAGCCAAGTAGATTTACTTCAGAACTGAAGTAATAATATTTTAGTAAATCAGTTGTGTGACTTTATATTTTGACATTTCAGAGGGAAATATTGTCATTTTGTAACATTTCCTAAATCTGTTTGACAGATACAGTATAATTACAACATGCAACAAATGGTTAAGAATGAACCAACACTACAGCTCCCAGTCTCTCACAGCATCCGCTCGTCTGTTACTTGTTTGTAGTTTCACCAAATAGACACACCCCTTGTAAACCACTAAGATGTTTTCCTGTGTACTTCAAAGCCCAGAAAGATAAAATTCTAAATAATTTCACAAAAATGTTAACTTTTGTTGAAAAGATTTTCTTTTTCTTTTCATCAGTTAATCAACTCTCAGGAGGACCTCAGATCTCAGGAGAACACCTGAGTCCTAGTAAATAAACTAGATCTGGCAAAGCTATAATACTAAAGAGGTCCATACACACTGATGCTTCACTATCAAGTATAACCATATATCAGTAAAGAGAATACTTTACTGCAGGATGAGTAGCTCTACTTCCAGGCTTGACTTTTAGCACAATGTATAATGCAATATTTTACCATTGTCCTATTGCTACTTGCACTTGAGTAGAGTATTTCCTCTACCACTACTTGTGTACACTGAACTGAAGATTTACATTGTTGATACAAAGCACCATCTAATAATCCTAAAATCTAACACAACAGTTTTGGTTTCTTTTAAAAGACTACTGCACACACTCATCGTCATACCTGGAGGAGAGAGGCAGCCCCTTTTGGCTGAAATATGTGTTCCCAGCTGTCAGATTCCTCTGACCCCTCTGCAGCTTTGTATCACTGGCGGCGTCAGGTTGATCTATTTACAGTCTTCCTCCAGCTAGTGGAACATTCTAATCCTATTAGCTGAGCCTTAATCCAAAAATCACTTTAAGCACATACATGCACACTGTGTATCTATGAAGCTAATAGCATTCATGTGTAAACCCACAAAAAAGGAATGCAAGCACCAAAACAAACATGGTAGACTGACAGCTGTTTCAACGATAGTTTCACACAATACCTGTCTGTGTAATGTATTAATACAGCACCACAAACTGCAAAATGTTCATAAAGTTGGATCTAAATAATTTTCAACAAGTAGAAACTAGTCGGGCCAGTGTATCATCCGATCATTCTCTTATTCCATTCAATCTAGCAAAACGAAAAACGAGTTTCGTTTTTCTGTTTTTCTGTATAACCAAAAAATGGAAGATTTGCACGTATGGGCAAAACGGGCGCACGCAACACAAAGACCCCGTGGGAAATGGGAAAATCAATAACCGTCAGTTAGATTTATTATTTTGTTTTGGTTTCCCTGTTTATTATTTGTTCTATTTTCAGCTGAAAAGAGGAAACCAAACATCAATCTTCCATTTTTTGTTTATACAGGAAAAAAAGAAAAACAGATATCTATCACAGAAGTGAAAGCTGGTGAGTGGGACACCACTCACTCTCTCTTTCAGTGCTTGTGTCAGACCACACAATCAGCAGTATGGCAGTTTTGTTTTCTTTTCATCGATATGAAGGCTGTAATGCAGTTTAGGTTTCTAATCTTTTTGATCTGAAAGCTGTCAGTGGAAAAAAAAAAAAAAAAAGAGGAACCAAGGGGAACCAAATATGCAAACCATCCAGCACCTGCTTGGTATTTTAGTTGTATTTTAGACTCACATCCTCTCCCACAGTTTCTTGTGTGAATTTATATTTATTCTACACCAAATCAAACATGAACCCATTTCAAATGAGGAGTAGTGGAGCAGTTTTTCTGTTTTTTCATTTTTTCATTTTTCTTTTTTTTCTTTTCATTTCCGATTTTTCATATGAAAAGCATTATCAAATAAATGAAACAAAAACATAAAATATTTTTGAACACTTCAGCGTTTAGCTTTCTCAGCTGTTATCGACCATAACAGGTGGGTGCAGGGATTCCCTGTTTTCACTGGTGGTCACTGCAGCTCAGAGTAATGCCTCTGTAATTATTTCAAAGTGCAACTTGTCATTTGTTGATTCCTGTTTATGCACAGAGTAACCAGACAAGATACAGTATGCATTCATGAGTGCATTTAGGAATGTACTTCATGCTAAAGCTGGTAGCTGTTCCCCCTACTTCCGGTCTCTCGCCGTACTAAATGCACCAACAGGAGTTTCAAAAATGCCAAAATGTGCATGCAAAAATGCTACTGATTTAAAATTGCATCAACTCTGAGTGAACTTATCATAAAAGCATAAAGACAAACACACAATACACACACTGAAATCCTATACAAATTACCCCTTTAATGCACAATGGCACATTTTCATATTTTTTTCATCTTAAAAAGTTATTTTAATGTGATTTCAGCTCTGTGGGGTCCCAGTGGTTTCTTACATATGTGTATGTGTAATTATGTCTTTCGCAACAACTTTTTCCTTTTCCTTTTTAGTCTTCTTAATAGAAGTACTCAGACTGATTTCTCTAATACTACCACAAGGTGTTGCCCAAGTCAAATCTGAAACATTGATGTTTTGATCCTTATGACCAGCTCAGTGGACCCTCTTACTGGTCACCAACTCTGCCAGATTTCCATATGTCCTCTTGAAGATTATAGATTAAAAGATCAGCCCTGTTCGTTTTGCATGTTTTGGCCCATTTACAACAACAGACGAACATTTATCTGCTTCAAAACCATGTTTTAAAACAGCATAAATGTGTGACGACATAATAAGTGTAATTTAAAGCTTGCAAAAGGATAGTCAAAGACAGTTAAAGAAAAACTCTAAAGGTTGAGCACTTACCTTGATCTTCTCTGCTGTGTATGGTGAAGTTCACTTCACACACAGACAACACTGCGTTGACTGATTTAGATTGTCATCCTCCTTTACAGTGGTCTTGCTGGTGATTTTGGATTTCTTCTCATTCTCAAGAAAAGTGTCAGGACATATTAATCAAATACCGGTTGTGATGTTTCTTTAACACCTATGACATGAAATATGTTGGAATTGCAGGGTGAACAAACATTACATACTGAAAAGTGAATGAACCCCTCAAAACAGATTGTGGGCATTCATGTTCTCCGCCTGTATTGATTACAAATGAAAACACAGATGTCTGAACCTGGTTATCAATGTGACGTGAACATGGCTGATGGTTAAGTTAGTTCTTGCCTGTGTTGTACAGTTACAGGTTGTATAATCAAATCAAAAAACAGAATATGACTCACAAGCCATTGGTTACTCAGCATGCATGAATGAACATCACCAGAAATATATATAACTTCCCATGTTACCTAAAAACAAAATTTGACCCAGAAATCTGAATGTGCATTTTATGTTAAGAACATCACACTCTTTGCTTCTAAAACCAGCCAATACTGTAACAATAAGTAAGTGATTTGCAACAGAATGATTAAATGGAACAGAGTACTCCCTCCATGATGCCCTGATGCAAAAGAGGAAGTGCGCATCAACAGTCTGCACTTTATTCTTACTACAGAGCAGCACTTCATCTCCATGTATGTTTCTACTCCCTCTGAGCTAGCTCCATGGGGAGGCTGTAGAACTTATTCTGCATGGTGATTTTAATCATAGATGACGACTTATACACAGCAGTTAATTGTTTCATATGTTCCTTTACCCCTCCTTAAACATCCCATGCCGAGTAGGATGAGTTAGTCTGTTAGTTTGCATTAACTCAGGTGATCCCCACTGTGCGAAATCAGTGCAGTCAAATATTACACTGGTGCAACCAATATTCATTCATCTGAGACCTTTTTCATCTATCAGTGCCCTCCTATGGCACCACACACTGTGCTTACCTGAAGCAACCTTTCGCTGCATTAGGGTGGTATCTGTCCTACTACACGCCCTACTGGTGAACAGCCACCTCACATTTACTTGCTTCTTTTGCTTCCTTTGCTTTTCTATGGCTGTTCTATATGCTGTTTAACTATTTTGGTTTTGATTTCTCTTCTGTCAGACTCCTCACTAGAGGCCCTAGAACATGAGCTGCAGTATCATTTCAATGTCATTTAATTCAACATCTCCGCTATTGTTAACAGTTGCTACCAAATTAGAAAAAAAATAACATTGACAGTTATGACACTAAATTTCATTTAAATTATGCATAACTCAGATAACTGCCCTTCAGAAACATACTTTGTCTACACAAGACCTGGTTGGGACAGCAGCAAAGCACCATGCAGTGGCGTTTCCCCAGGGAGCGCCCACACTCACACACACATGGACAGAAAAGGTAGACAAATACTCAACAAGTGTGCCAGTCTGTTTAGTCATATCAGTCGAAAGTAGGGGTTTTCCTCTGAACATGTAAGTAGATAAAGTCTCGGGTTAATTTTAAACTCTAGCTTTCAATAGGAGATATTCTTATGGGAGCTCGGGCTTGTTCTTGTGTTATTCAAATCCTCTTTGTCTTGCTCATTCTTCCCAACACCTTCTTCCAGCTCTTGGGTTTTACCAGGGATAAAGAGTAGGTGTCAAATTTTTTTTTGTTTTTCCTTTTTATTTATTTATTTCAGACACTGGACATTTGAGACAAACACTACAATCTCCGGAAATTTAAAGTAAAACTGATCAAACCCGTCTGTGGATGTTCAAAATCTTAAATGCCCAAGATGATTTCTGGCCTCAGCGAAGAGACTAACTTTTAAATGTGAGCACACTGAGAGTATAATGTTTTTTTTGTTTGTTTGTTTTAATTATTATTTTTCTGTGATGTTTATTTTAGAAGTGTGCAAAAAAATTTAACTAAAACTAAATTGTCCCCTCATAGCCTGACCTCATGTTAGTGTTGAAGCTGATAAAACAAGCGAGCTGATGGCGTCTGATAAAGGAAGCAAGTGTGATGTGCTGGTGAATGAAGATGTCTTTGTTCTCTTCAAATTTTCTTCACACAGTCAAGTTATCAGGAAGGAAGTTTAGCAGATTGTGTGTTGCTGCTGTTCCCACTGTTCCCCACCAGAGGCCGACAAGCCGAGCATCAATTTGTGTTAGTGCACGTTGAAGCCACAACACTCAGCGTATTCAGCGAGCACACGCTGTCCACCACAGATCATCGTTTTACAGTGAGCGGACAACATGTGTCCTATTTGCCTGAACTGATATGATCCAGAGTCTGATGATGATAATGCTGCAGGTGCACTGACACGGGAAAGACCTTTGATACATTTCATACATAAAGTGCAATAAATCTACAGGAAGTTTGGTTGGCCAAACAGAACAAATTCTCACCTTTCCATATTTGTCACTACATTTGACTACCACTTTCCCAGGGGCACCAAGCACTCAGCCCCAGCTCTGAGCAATTAGGTCACAAAGCAATGTCCCACATTTACTTCAATAGATTTTATTTAGAAACTATTAAAAAAGAAAGAAGGAGCAAGAAGTGTTTTAGTGCTTTCTTCTCTGCAGCGATCTCTTCTGCTGTGTAGTCTTTCCTCACACCTCTTTTTTTGCTATGATTTCACTTTAAATGAAAGCATTTGTTAATATAAAATTAAAAAGGGAAATTGTAGCAGTTCCACAAAAAAATAAATAAAAATCTCGAGCTGTGAGTATTTGTTGACCATATATAAAGCTTCTTTTTTCTCTTGAACTTAACTGACCAGATTACTCATGACGATGGTCAGTTTATTTGCATTCATCATGTTTCCCCATTTAAGCAGCAAGCAACCACATACAAACCTCCTCTGCATTTATAGACTGTTTGTGTTTGTTAATACAGCAAAGGTAGGTCCTTAAATGACACCACTTTATTTTTAGTGTCTTTGGTAACTTCCCCTTCTTGCTACAGTGGGAGTCGAAATGCAGCCATCAGTGATCTTAATTGGTGAACTTGATGGAAATAAAAGAATTGAGAGTGAATACTTGGGTCAGTTCCTCAGTTAATAATCAAGCTGAGAAAGAAACACAGGCACCGAGTGGCCCATTAGCAATCGAGGGCACCGGGGATCCAGCAGAACACTTTTCACCAGCTCATTAGAAAGCATAACCAAAGAGGGAGGACCACACAATAACCAGTTAAAAGAACCATACGTTTATTAAAGGTAAGCAAAAAAATGCACGTGTGTGTGTGTGTGTGTGTGTGTGTGTGTAGTCACAAAGTGTGTGTGTGTGTGTGTGTGTGTGTGTGTGTGGACACAGA